>JAJPUD010029284.1:0-14016 GCA_023553655.1 Myrmecobius fasciatus
TTTTTTTTACTTTTTGCTGAGGCAATTGAGGTTAAGTGACTTGCCCAAGGTCACACAGCTAGGGAATGTTAAGTGTCTGAGACCAGATTTGAACTCAGGTCTTCCTGAGTTCAGGGCTGGTGCTCTATCCACTGCACCACCTAGCTGCCCCCCTGACACATATCAAAATGGAAAATTTATTTTCATCTTCATCCACAAGAGGCTGGTGGGCTTGATTTGATATTAATTCTTTTAATTTAATTTTAACCTAAATTTACAATTTTACCTTAAAGAGAAATTTCTTTTACCCACGAAAGTTTAGTCTTATTTTTTTTCCTTTGAAACTTAATCATAAACATTTTCCTGGAGCTTTGAAATGTTAAGTGACTTGACTAAAATTAAACAACTTCTATATCCCAGAATATAGAAGTTTTAAAGTTCTAAAAGTAGAACTGATAAACAACTTTTCCTGACTTCAATGCTTGGTGGAAATTCAGTAAATTTGTATACATTTCCCTATAAATATTTTGTTTGTACTTTCCTTTTGCAAAGAAATGTATCTTACTGAGTTTTCATTCTTTGCTCTGGAAAGGGAAAAATAGGACTAGCTATTTCTTGTTGTCCTATCTGCTACTGCAATTTTACCAAAGATAGTTACAGTGAATCTAGTAGATAATCATATATACTATCACTTTCATTCAATCATAAAAATAGTTATTTCATCCACCTGGGAAAAAGACTACAGAACATTAAATGTGAAAGTTTAATAGCATTATAACCAATTGTCTGGAACCATTTCCGTCTAAAATACATAGGAAGAAAAAAGTGACAACTGGATACTAATAATAGTGCTTTTGTTGTGTTGCGTTAGATGATATTTTTAACATGAAGTGACCAATTTAAATCAAATAGATTCCATGCATTAATTAGCCCTTTTAATTCTAATATGAAAGTACCTCTTGTGATACTAGTTTGGCACTGGGAAAGTCATTTAAGCTTTTAGGGCTTTAAGTGACTCTCAGTTACACAGAATGTGGCTGATTTACTTTGATAATGAAAGTTCCTCATAAAGGGCGTTACCTGTGAATTAAATCACAAGTCTAGTTCCTATTCTATCACTAGTATCTAATGATCATGAGGATGATGATTGTAGTGATGGTGATGGTGATGTGTTGCAGGTGTTTTGCAAATTTTATCATATCTTCTCTCATTTTGTTATTCTATTGTGTTACATTGTTACTTGACCCAATGGATACAGTTGACAACCTGCATTTTATTCCTATCCTGCATTGCCTTAAGAAGATTGCTTAGCCTCTCAAAATATTATTTCCCCAATTATTAATATGGGAATTGTATTATCTAATTACCTACATGAGAGGATTATTATGAGATTCAAGGAGAATTAAAAAAAACCCAGCACCTTTCAATCTTTAATGAACAATGTAAATATTAGCACATATTCTAAAAGGTCTATGAACTTATTCATGCAAATTATGCACACAATACTCATGCCTCACCAGCTCTATAAATGTTACTGGTATTACTTCAAATGTGTCTCTTCACCCACTTCTCCTGGATTATCTCTAATCCTAATATGAGATTTTCCAGGATATGAAGCTATGGAAAAATGGGGATGTCATCAAATTTAGAGGGGGAGTCTTCAAAACTGACCAAAATAGCATTGTAACTTAAGAGAACTTGCTAATGATAACACAGGTTTGTGATAGTTTAGCTTAAAAAAAAGTAGTCAGAGCATACATCTAGTAACAAAATAGCAAAACCTATGTTAAGGGTTTTGGAAGTTTTGTGGGGGAAGGATGTTTGTGTGTGTTTGTGTGTGTGTGTGTGTGTGTGTTTGTGTCTGTGTGTGTGGTTTTTTTGTTTATTTTGGTTTGGTTTGGTTTGGTTTGGTTTTTTTGAGAATCCAAAGGCTTCCTGATGAGGTATCAGATTTCAGTTGTAGTTCACCAGATAATAATGAAATACTATGGAAACATTCATGAAGATGGTATTATATTAAAATGGCTATCTTCCTTTGAGAAAAAAATGATTAAGGGAGATATTTTAATAAATGGTTAAGAAAGGAATTAAATTTGCCCAAGAGTTAAATTTTACCACCAATCTATCGCCCATTTTTAACTAATTTTTTTCCAAAAAGAAGAAAAAACTCACTTAAATGTTAAAGCCAATGGGAAAGATAAAATATACCAACTTTAAAAAAAAGAGTTCAAATAGAATGTTTCTCCTCAGTTGAAATATTAGATGCTACTTTTCACAAGGAAATTTTGAACTATAGATCACACATGAGGTCATTATACATTAAAATGGCCCCTAATGAATTTTATCATTACAAAATCATATCACACATTTCAATTTTTCCAATTATATTGAACTATTACAGCACAGATTGATTTTTTAGTAGGGATACTACATTTTTCATGAAAATACTTATGAATAATTATTGAACAGCACAATCAGGGACAGAATATAAAAATCTTTTCTTTATATATCTCTATAATTTTTAGGATGACAATAAAACTTATTTGTGCCTATACTTCAAGCTTATTCCTAGATGTTCCTCTTGTCAGAGTCATACTCCTATTTGCTCTAAGCTCTGACTCAACATATTCACAAATGACATTTAGCCTCCCAAAGTGCTATCACAAAAATATAGGCTGAAATAGAAAGGACTAAAAGGATCTAGTGTGAAGGAAGGAAGTACAATGCCTGGATTATGATGAATGCTTAATGAGAGAATGAGACAGACAGAGACAGAGTCAGAGTGAGAGAAATATAATGAAGGATGAAAGGAAGGAAGGAAAGAAAAAAGAAAGAAAAGAAAGAAGGAAGGGAAAGAGGGAGGGAGGGAAAGGAAGAAAATGAAAGCGAAAGGAAAGAATGAAAAGAAGGGAGAAAAAAGATAAATAAGTAGGTAATTCCTATATAGTATATAATCAATAATTTATTTCATCCTTGTAGATAATTATTTCCATATTCTAAGGGACTGGAGATAGATTGTATTAGTTATTTGGCTATGTTGCATTTTAGAATTCTGTATTTTATCTTATTTCATTTACTTCAGGATTTATTCCTAATTGGCATTGACTTGCATTTATTTACTCATTCATTTATACTTCCTTCCTTCCTTCATTTCTTCATTTTTTTCCTTTCTTAATCGTTTACAAAGTGTTATATAGAATTAAATACTGTGAGAAAAGCAAATTATTTTAATAATAATAATGCTAAAAAAAAACCACCCCTGTTTTCATCGAATTATATTCTGTTGGGGAAGGTAAAATGTTTAATTAGGCAGAATACAACTTTGCCAATATACTTGGGACATTCCATTATACTATAAGCAAAATTGGGAAAAAAGTTGCAGTGAACTTGAGTTCAAATCTTAGCTCTGAAACAATAATTATATGGTCTTTTCACTTCTCTCTTTTGGTTTCAGTTTTCCTATTTGTCAAATTGGTAGTAGTAACTGGCCTATAAAAATTCCTTTTGGTATCACTTCTATAATAATATGATCCAATAAACCTTAGCTGTTGAGTAAAAAGAATCCAAAATCCAATAAATTTCAGTCATACTATTCTTTTTCATGTTTTTAATGCTTTATCCAGTACTTAGAATCATATTTAAAGGTGAAGGGTTTCTTAGAAATCGTTATTTTGTAAATGGGTAAATTGAATCCCAGAGTGGTAGGAGAACTTTCTTAAATATATAGCAAAGTCAAAATTCAAACACATCTTTTGAATTTAAAGTGAATTTCATTGTATTATTGCTTATGATTAATACAACCTCAAATGTTTACTTCATTTTACATCTAAAAAATTAAAAATATCATAATAGACATGTGAAGTAAATAAAAGTTCTAGTTCCATTATATAGTTAATTGACAATTATATAGTTAATTGACATTATATAGTTAATTGCTCAAAAATATTGAACAGTTAACCCAAAATAATATAAATAAGAGGTAAAATTGGCATGCAAAAACATTTTTCATCTCCAGAACTCATTCAAGTAGGTTCTTTTGTTGATTAAACAAAAACTATTGCTTTGATTAACCGATCAAACAAATGGTGATGAATGAGCATAATGCAATATTATTGTCATAGGAAATGATACAAATGAAGACTAAAAGAACTGGTAATGAACTGTAAGCATAGATATAGAGCAGTATATGGGGGAAATAGAACAATTAAAACAACAATCCAAAAAGGGTAAAAGAATGTAACATTTAAATATTTTCAGATATTCATCAATGCAGTAATAACTAATGACTTCATTACGTGATTTTATATATTATTAGAATGATATGCAAAAAGATCTTAAATTTTTTGAAAGAGAATTAAAGGATTAGAGGAATATGATTTAAAAAGTTACAATAGCATTAACATAAGTTTTTAAGAGCATTTTATTAATACACACATATGTAATATGTAATATACATGTCTATTTATGCATATATACACACATAATCTTTCAAAAGTGACCTATATGTTGATTTGTTGGGATTTATTATTGCCTATATTTGTGCTTTAAAGAAAATTCTATTGGAGGCAAGAATAGGGAGAACTGAAAATACAAAAGACAAAGAATGAGGCAGAAAAGAGGGACCAAGGAGGGGGGGGCATAGAGAGAGAGAGAGAGAGGAAGGGAGAGAGAGGGAATGAGGGACTGAAAGAAAGAAAGAGGGAGGGAAAGAAGGAGAGAGAGAGTGAACACCATTAATTATTTCTATAGAAACATTCCTTAGCAAGATATACTCTGTGTGTGTGTGTTTTTCTTCTGTCTTTGAAATGTAATCTCCTTGAGGTTAGGGGCTCTTTCAGGTTTTTTTTCCTTTTAATAACTAGTGCTCAGAACAGGACCTAGCAAGTATCCGATCCAATAAACACTTATAAAGCATCTGCTATGTGCCAGGCACTATGTTAGCTCCGATTTAAAAAAAACAAAACAAAACAAACAAACAAAAAAACAAAAAACAAAAAACAGTTGAAGCCAGGCAGGACAGCAGATAATAAATAGAATTCAGTTTCTACCCTCTATTAAGAAGGCTTTGGGAGGACTTTGCGCTCTGGCTATAATCTTCCAGTCAGAAGCAAGAAGAGGCTGAAAACGGTGTTTTGTATAGATATACTGACGAGCATTTATATAAATGTGAGCTATCTGCTTGTAAGGTGGTTAAGTTCAAGGAATAAAACAATTCCTATTTATAATGAATTTAGATTCTAATAAATGTCAATGGATTGATTGCAGAAAAAAAAAGCATTTTTAAAAATAAATTCATTATTTCTTTTAAGAATAATACTTCTAAATTGAAAACATTTTTTTAAAAAATCATAAAAATGAGCAAATGGTATTTCCCATTATAATAGTATTCATGAATATTAGTTCTTGTGAGGAAAATATTAGGCTGGTTATAAATACTGAATTCTGTGTAATAAAATAGCACCATTGTTCAAGTCCTTTAATAAGCTAAATATAATCATATTATACATTAGTAGGTGTTTCAAAAGGATTAAACAAATCTATTGTCCTTCCATTATTACTTGGTCATTTACTAATGTTATTAATGAAAAGCAAAAGAAATCTCTTATTTGCAGCTTGATTTAGGGCAAATATTTTGTGTGATGTCAAAAGCTTATTTTAGTTAAACATTAAAACATTGACAGAATCACTAATAAAGGCTGGCATGGAATTGAACAAATGAAAGACATAGTCTCAAAATTGTCCACTAAATGTCTGAATCCTCCTAAGACCCGTCCTTAAAAGCTTAGATAGCTTAACATTCAAAGAATGAAAGTCAAATCCCATGTTAACCTCTATTGTCTTCACACACCATCTTAAAATATTGAAATGTATGAAAAGAATACCTCTTCCTGACGAGAAGAAGAAAAATATCTCTTTATGAACTCACTGAAGAAATAAAAGAGATTCTCCCAAAGCCAGGGATTCTGCAAAAAGAAATAAATATACTTACCAAATTAGGACATCTCACAAAAAGGAATTTCACTTAAATAGATAGCTCAGTATACTAAGTGGGCTGTTTGAAAGATTCATTTACAATCTTCATTAAGCCAAGAGAAATATAAAACCTTGGATAACATCAGAACAACTAAAATGGATGGAATATTAGCTAAATTTTCTCTAAAGTGGAAATAAAAGTTTCATATAAATGTTATATTATTTTTTTCCATGAAATGATTGTGTGATACATTTAAAAAAAATTCTTAGTTTTTTCATACTTCATACTATGCAGTGGCTTTTCTATCCATCTATAAATTTTATCAGTGTTAAAATGAAATTTTTATATGTGTGTAAACATATACGTATATATGCAGATATACATATGTATATGTAAAGATGTACACACATGTATTTATTGTATTTACATGTGTGTCTAAGAGCAAAAGACAGAAAGAGAGAGAAGAGATACACAGAGAGATATAAACATAAAGGAATAATGTTGTAGGACTGGGAGTAAGGTACTAGTTAATTTTGAAATTCACGTTCTGATATTTGGTTTTTCATATAAACTCTGAGTTTTGTTTCCTCATAGTTAAAAATAAAAAAAAGTTTTAATGAATAGGGGAGTGTTTCACAAATTTGTATTGAGGATCAATTGAAAAAAAGTAAAGTATATTAATTTCTCAGATAAGAGATGATGATTTTCTAAATAAATGACCAAACCATGACAATTATATTTAAAAATGACAAACATTCAAGTAAGTAAAAAAAATGCTAAAATACCAAACTAGAAGGGGGAAATTTTTTTAAAAATTAATAACATGTATAAATGAGCAAAAATAGTGACAAGATTAGCTTCTAAGTAGCTGGATTAAAAGAATGTTCCCTGAAAAACCTGGAGAGATTAGAATGAGCTGATTCATAGTATAATAATAATATATAAATTTATATAAAAAATATAAAAATAATAAGAATCCATCAGAACAATAAAAACAATTTATGTAACATCAAAAACTATAAGGGAAAAAAATAAGGACATGAGAATATATCTGCCTCTTTTTTTTAATTAAAGCTTTTTATTTGGAAAACATGTGTATGGGTAATTCTTCAACACTGACCCTTACAAAGCTTTCTGTTACAAATTTTCCCCTCTAGTCCCCACCCCTCCCCTAGATGGCAGGATATCCACTACATGTTAATTATGTTCAAATACTTGATAAATCGAATATATGGATATATATTTCCACACTTATCATTGTTGTGCAAGAAAAATTGTAACTACAAGAAAAAAATCAGAGAAAGGAAACACAATGCAAGCAAACATCAATAGGGAGCATGAAAATATTATGTTGTGGTCCACATTTTGCATCCCTCTCTCTGGGTATGTATGGCTTTCTTCACTGAACAATTGGAACTGGTTTGAAACATTTCATCGTTGAGGAGAGCCATATCCATCAGAATTGATCAGCATATAGTATTGTTGTTGCTGTGTATAATGATCTCCTGCTTCTGCTCATTTCGTTCAGCATTAGTTCATGCAAGTCTCTCCAGGCCTCTCTGAAATCATCCTGCTGGTCATTTCTTATAGAACAATGATATTCCATAACATTCATATACCATAATTTGTTCAGTCATTCTCCATTTGATGGGCATCCATTCAGTTTCCAGTTTCTAGTCACTGCAAAAAGGGCTGCCACAAACATTCTTACACATGTGGGATCCTTTCCTTCATTTTAAGATCTCTTTGCGATATAAGCCCAATAGAAACACTGCTGGGCCAAAGGGTATGCACAGTTTGATAACTTTTTCAGCATAGCTCCAACTTGCTTTCCAGAATGGTTGGATCTGTTCACAGTTCTACCAACAATGTATCAGTGTCCCAGTTCTCCAACATCCCCACCAACATTTGTCATTATCATTTCCTATCATTTTAGCCAATCTGACAGGTATGTAGTGGTACCTCAGAGTTGTCTTAATTTGCATTTCTCCGATCAATAGTGATTTGGAGGACCTTTTCATATGACTACAAGTAGTTTTAATTTCATCATCTGAAAATTGTCTGTTCATGTACTTTGACCATTTATTGATTGGAGAATGGCTTGAATTCTTATAAATATGAGACAATTCTGTATATATTTTAGAAAAGAGGCCTTTATCAGAAACCTTAAATATAAAGATGATTTCCAGTTTATTGCTTCCCTCCTAATCTTGTCTGCATCAGTTTTGTTTGTACAAAAACTTTTAAACTTAATATAGTCAAAATTATCAATCTGGTGTTCAATTAAGAGTTCCAATTCTTCTTTGGACATAAATTTATTCCATCTCCACAGATCTGAGAGGTAAACTATCCTATGTTCCTCTGATTTGCTTATAATATCACTCTTTATATCCAAATCATGAACCCATTTAGATTGTCCTGTGATCCTGTCCTATGCCACTGATCAACTTCTTCATTTCTTAGCCAGTACCAAATGGTTTTGATGACTGCTGCTTTATAATATAGTTTTTGATCTTGTACAGTAAGGACACCTTCATCAGCCTTTTTTTTTCATTAATTCCCTTGAAATTCTTGTCTTTTTATTCTTCCAAATGAACTTTGCTACTATTTTTTCTAGATCTGTAAAATAATTTCTTGGGAGTTTGATTGGTATGGCACAAAATAAGTAAATTAGTTTGTGTAGTATTGTCATTTTTATTATATTCTCTCAGCCTACCCATCAATACTTGATGTTTTTCTGATTGACTAGGTCTGACTTTATTTGTGTAGAAAATGTTTGTAGTTTGGTTCTTATAGTTCCTGACTTTTCCTTGGCAGATAGATTCCCAAATATTTTATACTATCAACAGTTATTTTGAATGGAATTTCTTTTTGTATCTCTTGTGGCTGAACTTTTTTAGTAATATATAAAAATGATGCTGATTTATGTGGATTTATCTTGTATTTTGCAAGTTTGCTAAAGTTGCGAATTGTTTCTAGTAACTTTTTAGTTGAGTCTCTAGGGTTCTCTTAGTATACCATCATATCATCTGTATAGAGTGATAATTTGGTTTCTTCATTACCTACTCTAATTCCTTTAATCTCTTTTTCTGCTCTTACTGCCGAATCTAACATTTCTAATACAATATTAAATAGTAATGATGACAGTGGGCAGCCTTGTTTCACTCCTGGTCTTATTGGGAATGGTCCTACTTTGTCTCCATTACATATGATGCTTGCTGATGGTCTTAAGTGGATACTATTAATCATTTTAAGGAAAAGTCCAATGGGCTTTTCCTTAAAATGATTAGTAGTATCTACTTAAGTATCTACTTAAGATAACACATTCTGAAGTGTTTTTAGTAGGAATGGGTGTTGGATTTTATCAAATGCTTTTTCTGCATCTATTGAAATAATCATATGATTTTTGTTAGTTTGGCTATTAATATAATTTATTATGCTGTTAGTTTTCCTAATATTGAATTAGCCCAGCATTCCTAGTATAAATCCTACTTGGTCATGGTGTACTATCCTGGGGATGACTTTCTGTAATCTCATTGCTAATTTCTTATTTAAAATTTTTGCATCAATATTCATTAGGGAAATTGGTCTATAGTTTTCTTTCTCTTTCACCCTACCTGGTTTAGCTATAAGCACCATATCTGTATGATAAACGGAATTTGGTAGTACACCTTCTTTCCCTATTTTTTAAATACTTTATATATTATAAGAATTAATTGTTCTTTGAATATTTGGTAGAATTCATATGTCAATCAATCTGGCCCTGGGGATTTTTTCTTAGGGAGTTGATTAATAGTTTGTTCTATTTCTTTTTCTAAGATGGGGCTATTTAAATAATTTATTTCTTCTTTTGTTAACCTGGGCAATCTATATTTTTGTAGATATTCCTCTATTTCATTTCGTTTATGAAATTTCTTGGCATATAGTTTGGCAAGGTAACTACTAATCATTAATCTAATTTCTTCTTCATTGGATGAAAGTTCTCCCTTTTCATTTTTGAGACAAAAATTTGATTTTCCTCTTTCCTTTTTCTAATCAAATTAACTAAAGGCTTATCTATTTTTTTCATAAAAATATATGATAGGCACTGAAGATAGAAAGATACAATATAAAAACTGTAGAGTGGGTGAGGGTAGGGCAAGACTGGGCAATGATTATGATTTTTACAAGGATATTCAAAGTGTTTGGTGATGTAGTTTTCATTCATACTTTGGAGCATGCAGAGTCACTCTGTAACTGGTCCCAGTCTATTTAATATATGGTGAAAAGAATTCTTTTTGATCAAATATGTAGCCAGAACGAAGAGTACTTTAAAAAATGCTAAACAACATTATTTCTGTTCCTTTTACTTTTCCCAGTCTGGTGAGAGACAACACTAAAATGAGAGAGCTCATGTACTCCACAGCCAAAGCTTGAATAAGAGTGTTGATTCTTCGGGGTTTTGTTTTTTCTATGAAGAAGAAAAGAGACTTTGACTTTATGGGTTTCAAAATGTCAGTTGGATAATAGAAGATTTGGGAAAAAAATTTGTTCACCTTTCAGTCCTTCAGTATCAAGAATAGACATTTGGGACACAATATAGAGCTAATTAAGATGGGATATTATCTAGCAGTGACACCATATTTAGTTATGAACGTTTTAAGGATTCCACTCTCCCCAAAAATATAGTGGCATTTGAATTATCCACACAGGTATTGAGTGGAAAATTCATATTTTTGGTCTTGCTATATCTTCCAATTTGTAAAGCATTTTGGAAAGCTTAACAGTTTCATGATTCATAATCCCCTATCAGCATTCACTTTATTAGAACTACCAAGAGGGGTGGAGGCAAGATGGCAGAGTGCTGACATGGCACCAAGGAAAACATATTGCAAGGAGCTAGAGAGAAACAATTCAAATACCAAGGAATTATAATTAGAATCATCCAGAATCTGTCAGCTTCCACAATGAAGGATGTAGAGGCCTGGAATCAGATATTCTAAAAAGGAAAAGAAACTTGGATTACAGCCAAGAATAAGCACTATCTTTCAGGGAAGAAGATGGATATTTAATGATATGGATGAATTTCACCTATTTCTAATGAAAAGACCAAATCTGAAGAAAAAATTTGACCTCCAAACACAGAACTCAAGAGAAGCATAGAAAGGTAAAAAGGAAAGATCTCTTGAGAACTATATTTCTACTATGGGTATACTTAAAGAATGGGGGTATAATTTGATTTTTCTTTGATAATATGATAAAGAAACTAGAGGTAGAAAGGGGATCATACTGGAAAAAGAGAAAAAAAGATAAAATAATGTTTAAAAAAGGAGGTTAAATAAAATAAGTTAAAATCTCCTGAAGAGGCAAGGAAAACAATATAATTGAGGTAAAGATGGGAGCGGGATGAGCATTATATGAATCTTACTTTCATCAGATTGGGCTCTAAGAAAGAATATTAGACATATTTGGTTTCACAGAGAAACTTGTCCCACCTTATTGGGAAGTTGCAGCGAAAGGAGGAAAAGAAAGGGGAAAACTAATAGAAGGGAAAATAGAAGAATTAGGGGAAAGGTATAAGAAAGGGGGAGGGGCTCTAAATGGGGGAAGACTGTTTAAAGGTGGTGGTCATCAAAAGGAACATACTGGTGAGGGAGGAAAGGAGAAAGGGGACAGGAAAGAGAAAAACATAACTTTGGGTAAATAAGATGGCAGGAAATGCAGAAATAGTTAATTTAACTATGAATGTAAATGGGATGAACTCTCCCATAAAATGGAGTTGGATAGCAGACTAGATTAAAAGCCAGAATCCTACAATATGTTGTTTACAAGAAACACATCTAAAGCATAGATGTGCATAGAGAGTGAATGTAAAGGGCTGGAGCAGAATTTATTATACTTCAGGTGAACAACAACACCAACAAAAAAGCAGGGATAGGAATCCTTATCTCACGTCAAGTAAAAGCATAGATAGATCTAATTAAAAGAGATAAGGAAGGAAACAAAATTTACTAAAGGGTACCATAGATAATGAAGCAATATCAATACTGAACATATATGCACCAAGGAATATAGCAAACAAATTCCTAGAGGAGAAGTTAAGAGAGATGCAAGAAGAAATAAAGAGGAAAATTATACTAGTCGGGGTTCTCAACCTTACTTTCTCAGAACTACATAAATCAAATAACAAAATAAATGAGAAAGAATTTAAGGAGCTAAACAAAATGTTACAAAAGTTAGGTATGATAGATCTTTGTAGGAAATTGAACAGAGACAGAAAAGAGTTTACTTTTTTTTTCAGGGGTTCATGGAATTTATACAAAAATTGACTATGTGTTAGGCCATAAAAACCTCAAAATCAAATGCAGAAAGGAAGAAATAGTAAATGCATTTTTTTCAGATCATGATGCAATGAAAATAACATGCAATATAAGGAGAAAATAGACCAAAAGTTAATTGGAAGTTAAATAATCTAATCCAAAAGGATGAATGGGTGAAACAGCAAATAATAGACACAATCAATAATTTCATCAAAGAGAATGACAATAATGAAAAAACATACCAAAATTTGTGGGATACAACCAAAGTGGTCATAAGGGATAATTTTATATCTCTACAGGCTTACTTGCAAAAAATAGAGAAAGAGAAGATCAATGAATTGCGGTTACAATTAAGAAAGCTAGAAAAAGAACAAATTATAAACCCTCAATTAAATACCAAATTGAAAATTGTGAAAATAAAACAATTATTGAATTAATAAATAAAACAATATTTGCTTTTATGAAAAATCAACAAAATAGATAAGCCTTTATTTAATTAAATTAGGAAAAGGAAAGAGGAAAATCACATTAGTGATTCGACACATTAGTGTCAAAAATGAAAAGGGAGAACTTTCCACCAATGAAGAAGAAATTAGAGCAATAATTAGAAGTTACTTTGATCAACTTCATGCCAGTAAATTTAATAATCTAAATGAAATGGAGGAACATATACAAAAATCTAGGTTGTCCAGTTTAGCAGAAAAGGAAATACATCATTTAAATAAATCCATATTAGATGAAGAAATTAACAAGCTATTAATCAACTCCCTAAGAAAAAATCTTCTGGAGCAGATGGATTTCCATGTAAATTCTACCAAACATTCAAAGGACAATTAATTTCTACACTATATAAACTATTTTATAAAATAGAGAAAGATGTTCTATCAAATTCCTTTTATGATACAGATATGGTGCTGATAGCTAAACAAGGTAGGGTGAAAACAGAGAAAGAAAACAATAGACCAATGTCCCTAATGAATATTGATGCAAAATTCTTAAATGAAATATTAGCAATGAGATTACAGAAACTCATCCCCAGGATAATATACTATGACCAAGTAGGATTTATACCAGGAATACAGGGAATCTATCAGCATAATGAACTATATTGAGAACCAAACTAACAAAAATCATATGATTATCTCAATAGATGCAGAAAAAGCATTTGATAAAATCCAATACCTATTCCTATTAAAAACACTCGAGAGTATAGAAATAAATGGACTTTTCCTTGAAATGATTAGTAGCATCTATTTAAATCCATCAGTAAGCATCATATGTAATGGGGCAAACTAGAATCATTACCAATAAGATCAGGAGCGAAATAAGGCTGCCCAGTGTCACCATTACTATTCAATGTTATTTTAAAAATATTAGCTTTGGCAGTAAGAGAAAAATAAGAGATTAAAGGAATTAGAGTAAGTAATGAAGAAACCAAATTATCACTCTTTGCAGATGATATGATGTTATGCTTGAAGAACCCTAGAGACTCAACTAAAAAGCTACTAGAAAAAAATACAACTTTAGCAAAGTTGCAGGATGCAAAAAAATGCACATAATTCATCAGCATTTCTCTATATTTCCAACAAAATTCAGCAGCAAGAGATACAAAAAGAAACTCCATTCAAAATAACTGTCCATAGTATAACATATCCGGGAATATATCTGCCAAGGGAAAGTCAGGAACTATACAAACAAAACTACAAAACACTTTCTACACAAATAAAGTCAGACCTAATCAGTTGGAAAATATCAAGTGCTCAT
>JAJPUD010029285.1:0-14015 GCA_023553655.1 Myrmecobius fasciatus
ACACAGCAACAAGACTATACAATGATCATTTTTGATGGACATGGTTCGCTTCAACAATGATGTGATTCAAACCAGTTGTGCTGTGATGAAGATACTCATATACATCCAGAGAGAGGCCTGTGGGAACTGAGAGTGAACCACAACACAGTATTTTAATACTTTCTGTGAATATTTCCATGCATTCTATTTTACTTCTTAGGTTGTTTTTTTCTTCTTCTCTTTCTAGATCTGATGTTTCTTGTGCAGTAAGATAACTGTATAGATATGTATACATGTATTGTATTTGTCATATAATTTATCCTATCTAGCATGTATTAGATTACCTGTCATCTAGGGGTGGGGGGTGAGGAAAAAGAAAGGAAAAGCTTGGGGAAAAAAAAGTTTTTTTGCAAAGGTCAATGTTGAGAGGTCACTCATATGTTTTCTAAATTAAAAGCTTTATTTAAAAAAAAAAAGGCTGATGATGGTGGATTTGTTGTACCAGATCTAAAACAAAGCAGCGCTCATCAAAACCATTTGGTACTGGCTAAGAAATAGAGTAGTCGATCAGTGGAATAGGATAGAATCACAAGACAATCTAGGCAATAACTATAGCAATTTAGACTTTGATAAACCCAAAGACCCCAGCTTCTGGGATAAGTACTGACTATTTGGCAAAAACTGCTGAGAAAATTGGAAACTAATGTGGAAGAAATTAGGGCTTGACCTACATCTAACACCACTTACCAAGATAAGATCTAAATGGGTTCATGATCTGGTTATAAAGAGTGATATTATAAGTAAATTAGAGGAATGTAATATAGTTTACCTCTCAGACCTGTGGAGATGGAATAAATTCATGTCCAAAGAAGAACTGGAACTCTTAATTGAAAATCAGATAGCTAACTTTGACTATATTAAGTTAAAAAGTTTTTGTACAAACAAAACCAATAAAGTCAAGATTAGGAGGGAAGCAATAAATTGGGAAATCATCTTTACATTTAGGTGTTCTGATAAAGGTCTCATCTCTAAAATATAGAGAGAATTGTCTCATATTCATAAGAATTCAAGCCATTCTCCAATCAATAAATGGTCAAAGGATATGAACAGACAATTTTCAGAGGATTAAATTAAAACTATCTGTAGTCATATGAAAAGGTGTTCCAAATCACTATTGATCAGAGAAACGGAAATTAAGACAACCCTGAGGTACCACTACACACCTGTCAGATTGGCTAAAATGACAGGAAAAGTTAATGATGAATGTTGGAGGGGATGTGGGAGGGCTGGGACACTAATGCATTGTTGGTGGAGCTGTGAACGGATCCAACCATTCTGGAGAGCAATTTGGAGATATGCTCAAAAAGTTATCAAACTGTGCATACCCTTTGACCCAGCAGCATTTCTATTGGGCTTATATCCAAAAGAAATCATAAAGGAAGGAAAGGGCCCTATGCAAGAATGTTTGTGGCAGCCCTTTTTGTAGTGGCTAGAAACTGGTAACTGAATAGTTGCCCTTCAATTGGAGAATGGCTAAATAAATTATGGTATATGAATATTATGGAATATTATTGTTCTGTAAGAAACGACCCGCAGGACGATTTCAGAGAGGCCTGGAGAGACTTACATAAACTGATGCTGAGTGAAATGAGCAGAACCAGGAGATCATTATATACAGCAACAACAATACTATATGACGGTCAATTCTGATGGACATGGCTCTCTTCAACAATGAAATATTTCAAACCACTTCCAGTTGTTCACTGAAGAAAGCCATATACACCCAGAGAGAGGGATGTGAAATGTGGACCACAACATAACATGATCATACTCTCAATTGATGTTTGCTTACCTTGTGTTTCCTTTATCTGATATGTTATTGTTCTGTAAGAAACGACCAACAGGAGGATTTCAGAGAGGCCTGGAGAGACTTGCATGAACTGATGCTGAGTGAAATCAGGAGAACCAGGAGAACATTATACACAACAACAAGACTATAAGATGATCAATTTTGATGGACATGGTTCTCTTTAACAATGATGTGATTCAAACCAGTTCCTATTGTTCAGCGATGAAGATAGTCATATACATACAGAGAGAGGCCTGTGGGAACTGAGTGTGAACCACAACACAGCATTTTAACGCTTTCTGTGAATATTTCCATGCATTTTGTTTTCCTTCTTAGGTTGTTTTTTCTTCTTCTCTTTCTAGATCTGATGTTTCTTGTGCAGTAAAATAACTGTATAGATATGTATACATGTATTGGATTTGTCATATAATTTATCCCATTTAGCATGTTTTAGATTACCTGTCATCTAGGGGTGGGGGTGGGGGTAAAAATTAAAAAAATCAATCAATCAATCAATCAATCAATCAATCCTGAGAACGTGTCCAGACAACATATAAAAGAAAGACGGCCAAAAGATTTGTAATGGGTCAAATCCATCTGCAAAATTTCCCTGAGCCTCAAACCTACCTGGAGGGAAAGTAGTAGTATGTAAAATGAGGCAAGCCATACAGGCTTTTACATTGCTCCTACCTTCCACTTTTGTTATTTGAAACTGTAAATTTAAAGCTCATGCTGTCTCATGATATTTAGAAAGATGATTGGGCATCCTTAAATAGGGGAGTGTTGGTTAACATGATAAGAAGGTGATTTGCCTTTGAAATTTCCACAAAAACTAGTTCCTGGAAGACCAGTATGAAAAGGGCCATGCAAAACATAATACTTACCTTAGCAGTTTCATACTTGCTCTTGAAGTTCCTTAAAAAAAACTGAAATATGTTAGAGGTGACAAATTTTATTTGGTTGTGGCAATTCTTTTTACTACACCTATTAAATAGGCTGAATCAGATATTATATTTACATCTCCTGGGTAATAAGTAGAAGCTAGCATAATTACATAGAACTCATTCTGCTGCATGGATTGAAAGGAAGTTCTGACTACTCCTTTTATAGCTAAGTCAGGATAATACGCAGCACAAATTTGTTTGGATGCATCTGTAAAGACAATCACTACTTTAAGAGGGAATGTTAGAAACATTTTCTTCAAAAAGCCATGACCAATTATATAATAGCTAGGCTAGCCTTAAAGGGGACCCATGCATGACATTTGGAGCTGTGGCAAATAAAATTCGCCACTCTGGAATAGTTTCACAGCATACATTAATTTATACATTGGTATGAAAGTGTATAGACCCTATCCTAGACAATTGTATTACTCATTTATTGGACTTTAACAAGATTCTATCCACAGGCACTGGGTAAAGAATAAGGCTTTGGTCTCGTTGTACTGTTTTAAGTCCAATTCTCCAATAATATTCTAATACGAGATGATGGAGACCCATAAAGGGTGCAAGACCTTTTCAGATCTTTGACAACTTCTACATTAAAAGAAGTGTGTCTTCTCCTGATCTGACCTGGAAGCCCATTAGGGTCCTGTTCTTCAATCACAGGGTCTGCTTTCACTCTCAATACCAATGTATGCCATCCTTCCCCTTTTTCCTTAACCAGTGGCTTCTGTAAGCAGGACATAGAAGGGGAACAAGATGGCTGCACTGACAGTGCCAATGGTGCTGGCATCCTTCCTGTTTTTCTGTCTCCTGCCCTTGAAGATGAAGTTGAGGGAGAAGGATAAAAAAGTAGTTGATCAAGAAGCAGAGGATACTCCAGAGTGCAGGTGCAGGGGGAAGTGAAGGCGGGCTGAGAAACAGGAAGTGCCATGCCCTTCAACCACCCCAAGTGCAATCTTGTCTTTGTTCCGTGCCTCACCCTTTACAGCTGTCAGCACCATCATTTTATTTGTATTCCTCATCCTCCTTTGTTTGGAACCCTACACTAAAAGCCCTCCTTTTTTTTTTTTTTTTTGATATGTGGGATCTCTACAAGCCAATTTTCTGACATTGTACATGATGTCAGGGATTGAGCCAGGACCCATAGTAGGGCAGTATTCAGTTAGTTGTTCTCCCACTATCTCCAATGTCTCCTCCTTAGGGAGCCACTGAGACATACACTCCACAGTATCTAAGAGCTCATTGTTCTGCTTCTGAGTTACTAACAAACCTCACTCTTTTATTAACCAGCCAGGCATTTTCCATACTTCCCTTGAGAAGCAAGTTCTTTTGTTAGCATTTGGCCAATTTTGGCTGGAAAACAAAAATAACTAGATTATTCGTTGCTGAATCTTCCCCCTGCCTGTTTAAACTTACCCTGTTCCTGGGTACTGGGGATTCCTCACCCAAACTTGCAGCGTTTCATCAGCCAAGCTGCTGTGTGCCCTGCTCTTGAGAGCCCCACGCTGAATGATAATTATCCAGACCTGCTCACAGGAGGACTTCAGTACCAGCCTGAGTCCTGATTGTGGGTGAGGTGTGAAGGGACGGAACTCACAAGGATAGTCAAGCAAAATCCTCAGCCTATGTTTATGGGATACACCTACATGAGAGGAAAGACTAAGTAATAATAAGAGAAATTAAGGAGTTAATCTAAGGAGAAGAGTTAGCAAAGATAGAAAAACATAAATTTGCATAAACACAATAACAATGATCAGATTTAGAATTTATTAGCATTAACTGGGGAGTTGTTGTATGTAATTATGATAGAACGCTATTGGGCTTTAAGAAATGATGAACACAGGGCAGCTAGATGGCACAGTGGATAGAGTGCCATCTCTGAAGCCAGGAGAAACTGAGTTCAAATTTGACCTCAGAAACTTAACACTTCCAAGCTATGTGACTCTGGGCAAGTCACTTAACCCTAATTGCCTCAGCAAAATAAACAAACAAACAAACAAAGATGAGCAGGATACTCTCTGGGGGAAAAATAAACAAACAAAAGCATGGGATGACATACATAAACTGATACAAAGTGGACTGTGCAGAATCAGGATAACATTGTACACAGTAACATCAATATTATATGATTGTATAAATGACTTAGCTTTTTTTTTTTTTTTTTTTTTTTTTGCTGAGGCAATTGGGATTGTGACTTGCCCAGGATCACACAGATAGGATATGTTAAGTGAGACCAGATTTGAACTCAGGTCCTTCTGACTTCAGGGCTGGTACTCTATGCATTGTGTCACCTAGCTGTCCCAGCTATTCTTAACAATAAGATGATCCAAGAGACAATTCTTAGGACTTATGGTGAAAGATACTGATGATCAGAGAAATGCAAATTAAGACAACTCTGAAGTACCACTACATCTGTCAGATTGGCTAAGATGAAAGGAAAAGATAATGGCGAATGTTGGAGGGGATGTGGGAAATCTGGGACATTGATACCTTGTTGGCGGAACTGTGAACAGATCCAGCCATTTTGGAGAACAATTTGGAACTATGCTCAAAAATTTATCAAACTGTGCACACCCTTTGACTCAGCAGTGTTTCTATTGGGCTTATATCCCACAGAGATCTTAAAGAAAGGAAAGGGCCCCACATGTGCAAGAATGTTTGTGGCAGCCCTTTTTGTAGTGGCTAGAAACTGGAAACTGAATGGATGCCCATCAATTGGAGACTGGCTGAATAAATTATGGTATATGAATATTATGGAATATTATGGTTCTATAAGAAACGACCAGCAGGATGATTTCAGAGAGGCCTGGAGAGACTTTCATGGACTGATGCTGAGTGAAATGAGCAGAAACCAGAGATCATTATACACGGCAAGAACAATATTATATGATAATCCAGCCTGGACATGTCTCTCTTTTTTTTATTAAAGCTTTTTATTTGTATAACATATATATGGGTAGTTCCCCAACATTAATCTTTACAAAGCTTTCCATTACAAATTTTACCCCCAGTCCCCTCCCCTCCCCTAGATGGCAGGAAGTCCACTACATGTTAATAATGTTGAAATGCTTGAGAAGTTATGCAAGAAAAATCCTATGTACAAGAAAAAAAAAGAATCAGAGAAAGGCAACACAATGCAAGCAAATGTCAATAGAGATCATGAAAGTGTTACGTTGTGGTCCATATTTCATTTCCCTCTCTCTGGGTGTATATGGTTTTCTTCAATGAACAATTGGAACTGGTTTGAGACAATTCTTTGTTGCAGAGAGCCATGTCCATCAGAGTTGATCATCATGTAATACTATTGTTGCTGTGTATGATGATCTCCTGGTTCTGCTCGTTTCACTCAGCATCAGTTCATGCAAGTCCCTCCAGGCCTCTCTGAAATCGTCCTGCTGGTCGTTTCTTACAGAGCAATAATATTCCATAACATTCATATACCATAATTTATTCAGCCACTCTCCAATTGATGGGCATCCCTTCAGTTTCCAGTTTCTAGCCACTACAAAAAGGGCTGCCACAAACATTCTTGCACAGGTGGGTCCCTTTCCCTCCTCTAAGATCTCTTTGGGATATAGGCCCAGTAGAAACACTGCTCGGTCAAAGGGTATGCACAGTTTGACAACTTTTTGAGCATAGCTCCAAATTGCTGTCCAGAATGGTTGGATCTGTTCACAGTTCCACCAAAAATGTATTAGTGTCCCAGTTTTCCCACATCCCCTCCAACATTCATTGTTATCATGGCTCTCTTCAACAATGAAATGTTTCAAACCAGTTCCAATTGTTCAGTGAAGAAAGCCATATACACCCAGAGAGAGGAACATGAAGTGTGGACCACAACATAACATTTTCAAGCTCTCTATTGATGTTTGCTTGCATTGTGTTTCCTTTCTCTGATTTTTTTTTTTAGATAAAGATTTTTTCTTGCATAACAATGATGTGTGGAAATATGTATGCATAGTTTTGCTTTGTCAAATATTTTAACAATTAACATGTAGTGGATTTCCTGCTATCTGGGGGAGGAGAGGGGAGTGGGGGGGGAAATCTGTAACAGAAAGCTTTGTAAGTGTTAATGTTGAAGAATTACCCATACATATGTTTTGCAAATAAAAAGTTTTAATAATAAAAATAAATAAATTTAAAAATAAATTTAAAAAAAAGAAAGATATTGATCATGTCCAGAGAAAGAACTGGTAGAGTCCAAATGCAGATCAATGATACCTTTTCTTTACTATTTTATTTTACTTTTGTGTGTGTGTAAATGTGTTTTTTTTTTCCACAGACTGACTTACATGGAAATGTGATTTCATGAATACATATGTATAACCTATTTCAAAAGAATGTTACAATTGTTTTAAACAATTATAAAAATACAAAATTAAATTCTTTTAAAAAGGAAATTATTTACTTTGCAAATATTACAGACAACAGAACTATCAGAATGATAAAGTAATCCAAAAAATCCTCTCAAAATATAAAATAATGGCATGTTGCCAAATCATTTTATGCATAAAATGTGGCTGATTGCCAAAAACATAGAAGCAAAAATGTTTTGGTCTCTCCTCCATAATGACAAACTAAATAAAAAATTTAATCTCTCTTCCCTTACCATCAAACAAAAAAATCCCAGTAAATAGAATTCAAGGCCATATTATAAGAATGACCCATTATCATCAAGCAAGATTTATTTAGAACATGAAAATAAAATTTGCCACAAATATATCCAACACAGAAAATTAGCCTTGGGTTACTTGAGTATGGAGTGTTTTCTTTGCATTGTTTCGTTTGTTGTTTTATTTCTTCATGGAAATACTTCATTCATTTTTTTTTCACTATTAGATTTCCTGTCACTATTCACTTTGTTTCTCTATTTTAGTGTTGGGTGATAAAAATCTAATGTGAAATGATATCTGCCTTTGGTTTAATGCTGTCATCAAAATGTTATACTTTCTACTTGAAACTCCCCTAAGGACAATACTATTTAAAGGAAAGTGAGGCTGGTTTATTTCTTAAATATTTTCTCATACTGTTTAAGTTGTGACTGGAACATCTGTAATGTGGCAGTAGCTGTCCTCTTCCATGCAAAGTCTAAATTACCCAGCCATATTTATTTACAATAATAATAGAGCACTGGGGAAAAAACATAACTGGTATGTGCAAAAGAAAATTTCCACTTCATTTTGATGATAGTGTATTAAGGACCTGCTGCTTTGATAGGAAGCAATAAAAAGATCTCACACCCTCTGTCACAAAACAAATAATAGAGTAATTTTATAAAGTTCTTTTTAAAATTATAAATGCTTATTATTTCAGATTCACTACTATAAGTCTGATGAAGCTAGTTTGCAACTAACAGCTTTGCAGGTGTAGAAAGACTACTTTCAGTATAGCAAGATAGTTTAATCACATACCAGATCATTTAGGGATAACAGCTGCCTTATTGTCTAACATTAAGCTCTGGTAAATGCAGGATGCCTGCAGAATTTTGTTTAGCTATGCAAATAACAACTTCATTTAGACAGGCAGAAAGTAGATCAATACTCACATCATACCTTACACCTTATTATCCAATACAACTTCCAGACTTTGTGATAATTTTCATTATATTTTTTTAATTGTCAGTTTTTACTAGTAAAACAATGTTCACTAGTGAGATTGTGACTGAACTTTGTATCTGACTTACATTTTCTTGATGAAAATCTTTTTACCTAACAGAACTTAGCTAAGTTGTGAATTTCCCAATGCACTAATAAGGTTTCCTGAATCATAGCACCAATTACATTCTTACAAATATTTTACTCATATTAGTAAGCACAAAAATTAATGCTGTGTAATCAAGGGTGATTTTGGCTTGGCTTTGATACTGTGTATGGTCTGCATTCTTTCTAGTAATACTCAAAGTTACTAGATGTGTAATCCACACAGCAGACCAATTAAATGATATTAAATTGTAAAATTTAATATTTAAAATAACATTAATAAAGTAATTATATTATTTTATAAGAAATGATCAGCAGACTGATTTCAGAAAAGCCTAGAGAGATTTATAAGAATTAATGCTAAGTGAAATGAATGGAACCAAGACAATATACATAGCCACCTGAGGATTATGTAATGATCAATTCTGAAGTATATTGCTCTTTTCAACAATGAAGTGATCCAGGCCAATTCTAATAGACTTGTGATGAAGAGAGGCATCTGCATCCTGAAAGAGGCCAAAGGGAATTGATTGTAGACCATGAAATAGTATTTTCACCTTTTTTGTTGTTATTTGCTTACTTTTTTCTTTCTCTTTTTTCCTTCTTGATCTAATTTTTCTTGTGCAGAAGGGTAAATGGATAAATATATATAAATATTATATATATTTAAAATATATATAAAACATTATATATATTTAAAATATATTGGATTACTTGCTGTCTAGGGGAATGGGTGGAGGAAGGGAGAAAATTTGGAAAACAAGGGTTTTCAAGTTTAAATGTTGAAAACTATCTTTGCATATATTTTGAAAACAAAAAAAAATCTATTATATTAAAAAAGAAATAAAGTAATGATGAAATGCTTCAATATTGGGCTAGTAACTAGAGTAGTTTGTTTTTCTTTTTGAAACCTATTTAGGAGTTATAAAATATCTTCTTGAAAAACCATAATGCATTTTATTATAAAATATAATGTTATATGTTGATATATGAAGTCCTTACTTTCAGTAAGTTTTTACTATTTGCACAGACGCTGTGCTAGTCATTTCTGTGCACTGAAATAAGTTGTTTACATTCTTCAGTAAAAGATTTAATGCTATCTTTCACTATTTTTGTTTGTCATTCTATAGATTGTCCATACAGAATTTAGTCAATGCAGTGGAGGCCTTGTTTAATATTTCATGGATGATCATGCAAAACTTGGGTTATCTGTGATCTGTCATTCCCATAATATGATTGGTCCACTTTTCCCCCATCATTTATATGTCATTGAAAATGTCTTTTATTATGAGTTAATCATTGTTGGTTTTAGGATCATAGAATTTTAAACTTAACCTACTTATTTGCCAAAAGTCATAACTAAAAAAGTACTAAATTACTTATTCCCTTCCGGTCTTCTACTTCAAGTTCCTATCTTCCATTATGATAAAATTTATTCTGAGATTGTACATGAGGTGAGAATGATTAAAACACATGTTGTAATAGATCATGACAATTACTCTCTACATACTTTCCATTGCTTATTTTTTTTTTATTTGCCTGAGATCATGCTATTACATAACTTATAATTGCATAGTATTATTGATAGTTTTAATTCTTTTAATTAATTTAATTAATAAGTCTGGAAGTTGTATTGAATAATAAAGTGTAAGATATATGGGTACTGATCTACTTTCTGCCTGTCTAAATGAAGTTATTCTGTAATACCTAAGATATGCTTATTGAATTCAAATGGAAACAATTTAACAAAATGAATAATACAAGAATAACAAAGTAAAAAACACAAGAGAATATAAAGATAACAAGTGGTTTGCTAAGTCAATATATGGCCAGCTGGAATCCTTATGTTTGATTAAATGATTTTTTTAAAATGGGTTTGACCTTGATTTTGAACATTTTTATTCATATGACTGTGAGAAATGAGAAGATTTTTAATGACTTTAAAATAATGTCATTCTACAAAATAAGTTTATTGCATCCTTCTTTTGCTTCCTCCTATTATATGAAGAGGGTTTCAAAAGATATAATTAAAAACATAAAGAAATTAAGTACACTTTTTAAACTTAATGTTACTGGAGTTACCTATTCTCCAAATTCTGCCAGAGTATCCTCTAAATTCTTTGTTAAAGGTGATATTTCTTTCTGGAAACTTTTACCCCTGAAGCATAACCCTTTCCATGTACCATCTTTTGTTATGCAAAGTATTGAAGAATGAGTCTTACCCATTTTCACATACCAATAGTGAGTGTGCAAGCATTACACAGAGAAAATAAGCATTAATAGCAAATGATTGGTACAAGCTAGGCCAATGTATATATATATTTTTAAAAATGTGTGCGCCCACTGAAAGCCACATTTCTCCATGCAAAAGAATGAAGCAGAATGAATTGTCAAATATTTTAAGACAGAGAAACCATAAACAGATAGAGATACAGAAGATAAGGATGGGGGGAAAGTATCTATAGTCTTGCAGACCAGTGAAGTCTTATGCAAACTGACCTTCTTCATTTCAGCTAACTGATTGCTTCACTTTTGATAAGTGGAGGAATTTCTGTAATATTTGGAGGTTTGAGAGTTGTACTGTTCAGAAAATGAGAATGTACTTGAGACCCCTCCCACGCAAAATGTTGTAATATTGCTTTGAATTGTAAAATAGTATGAGACAATATGTTTTTATTGAAACTGGCTTCTTAGCATTCAGGATAATATGGGTCTGTGTTTTATCAGGAAAAGAGGGGATTACAAGCAAGGAGCCATCTGTAGATATCGTGAGGACTCAGAGAGATGTCTTGAGCATATCATATTCTAGGGGAAAATCATAAGTGATTAAATATAAACCTAGTCTAGTATAAACTAATCCTATTTGAAAGTATTTCTTTAAAACTTTCCTATCCCTCACTTTGCATAAAGCATTTGGAGCAAAAGCAAATATTTTCATACTATATACCAATTGTTACTGTGTTTTTGTCATTGTTTATTTGTTTTACACACCATTTTAGTAAATGCGGTATTCCTAGGATGCTTGGTAAATAATTATTTCAACCAAAATTCTAATTCTTCTAAATTCTAAATTCTTCTCTTTTATCAGCATCCATTAAGATACATATGTATATCAAAACACACCAGAGAAAAACAAAAGCAACATATCCAAGAAATTGTACTAGGCACTAGGATACAAATTTTGAAATGATGCAGTGCCTGCTCTCCGGACTATCTAGATGAAATGGAGGGGAAATAGAACAAAAAAGGTAATAGAGAAAACATATAATGTAGGTAGGAGCACTGATCTTGAATTCAGGAAACCTGGATTCAAAAAGTCTAACTTATGCTTACTAGTTTTGTGACTACAGTCAAATGAGGTAGACCTTTATTTCTAGGATTAGGATGTGTGTGTGTGTGTGTGTGTGTGTGTGTGTGCAATTTATGGTTAGGGTTAGGGTTGGGTTAGTAATGATATTGCAGTCAAGTACCATATTTAGAAATGGTGTGAAGTTACTTAATGAAATTGTAAAGTATAATAATTGCTATTGATATCAATTGTAATAGACAAATATGTCAGGTTATGTCTGGTGAAACAGAAGGAATGAAATCTTTGGTTTGCATCTAAAATATAAAAGTGAAATGGAGCAATGAGAAAAGGATCTGTATTAATTAATGACTAAAAAAGGAGTGAAGGTGTTATTTCTAGACTAAAGTATCTAAGTTGTTTTTTTTTCTGGATAATAGCTCACTTAATGGCTGGATACTTGATCTTCTTTCAACATAGATTCACAAATAACAAAAGTTTTTGCTCAACTAAATGATGAACTCATTGTCAAGATCTCACTTGCAACAGGAAGAAATAATGACTGTCCATTAAAAAATTTCCTTTGGATAAATTTTCTTTCAGAAATTACCATTTGACAAAGTAATCATTTTACATATAAAACAAAGACTTAGGGGCAATATTGATTTAAAATGTGTGGTGGAGAAAATTGCTATTTATCATTGTTCTAATTTTTTTTATTGATGCATGATTTATTTATTCATTTATTTTTATTTTTTATTATTAATACTTTTTATTTACAAAACATATGTATGGGTAATTACAAAACATTAACCCTTACAAAGCTTTCTGTTACAAATTTCCCCCCCTACTCCCCACACCTCCCCTACATAGCAGGATATCCACTACATGATAATTATGTTGGAACACTTAAGTCGAATATATGTATAGTTATTGCCACACATCATTTTTTTTTTGTTCAGGAGAAATCGTATTTATAAGAGAGAATAATCCGATAAAGGAGATACAATGCAAGCAAACATCAATGGAGAACATGAAAATGTTATGTTGTGGTCCACATTTCACATCCCTTACTCTGAGTGTATATGGCCTTCTTCACTGCACAATTGTAATTGGTTTGAAGCATTTCATTGTTGAAGAGAGTCATGTCCATTAGAACTGATCCTCATATAGTACTGTTGTTACCGTGTACAATGATCTCCTGGTTCTGCTTATCTCACTCAGCATCAGTTCATGCAAGTCTCTCCAGGCCTCTCTGAAATCGTCCTGTTGGTCGTTCTTACACAGCAATAATATTCCATAACTTTCATATACCATAATTTATTCAGCCACTCTCCAAGTGATGGGCATCTACTCAGTTTCCAGTTTCTAGCCACCACAAAAAGAGCTGCCACAAACATTCTTGCACATGTGGGGCCTTTTCCTTCTTTTATGATTTCTTTGGGATATAAGCCCAATAGAAACACTGCTGGGTCAAAGGGTATGCACAGTTTGATAATTTTTTGAGCATAGCTCCAAATTGCTCTCCAGAATGGTTGGATCCGTTCACAGCTCCACCAACAATGCATCAGTGTCCCAGTCTTCCCACATCCCCTCCAACATTCATCATTATCTTTTCCTGTCATTTTAGCCAAACTGACAGGTGTGTAGTGGTACCTCAGAGTTGTCTTAATTTGCATTTCTCTGATCAATAGTGATTTGGAGCACCTTTTCATATGATTATAAATAGTTTTAATTTCATCATATGAAAATTGTCTGTTCATATCCTTTGACCATTTATCAATTGGAGAATGGCTTGAATTTTTATAAATGTGAGACAATTCTCTCTATATCTTAGAGATGAGACCTTTATCAGAACCCCTAAATGTAAAGATGATTTGCCAATTTGATGCTTCCCTCCTAATCTTGTCTGCATTAGTTTTGTTAGTACAGAAACTTTTTAACTTAATGTAATCTAAATTGTCTATCTGGTGTTCAATTAAGAGTTCCAGATCTTCCCTGGACATAAATTTATTCCATCTACACAGGTCTGAGAGGTAAACTATCCCAATCCCATGTTCCTCTAATTTGGTTATAACATCACTCTTTGTATCTAGATCATGAACCCATTTAGATCTTATCTTGGTGTGCAGTGTTAGGTGTGGGTCCAGCCTTAATTTCTTCCACACTAGTTTCCAAATATCCCAGCAGTTTTTGCCGAATAGTGAGTATTTATCCCAAAAGCTGGGGTCTTTGGGTTTATCAAACACTAAATTGCT
>JAJPUD010029286.1:0-14015 GCA_023553655.1 Myrmecobius fasciatus
ATATCTCTGAAGAACTTCATATCAGGTTTGCTTAACTCAGACAGAGGAATAAACAGTGGTCTGGGTACAGGCCTGAAGTGAGGGTGGGACTCAGCTCAGTGTGGCAGAAACTCCAAACTCCAAACACCTGGAGTTTATCTGAGGCCCTCAGGAGATTCTGCCCTGATTGGAGACAGATGTTCTGGCAGACTTGCCTTGTTTAAGGAGTAATTCGGACTTAGTCCTAGCCCCCACTGGTCCAGCACCTTAAGTTAATTCCTGGAATTGCCCCAGGGCAAAGTACTTCAGCCACCATTTTTTCCAGCCTTAAAGAGACAACCACACTGTCTTAAAAAAAATGAAGAAGCAAAAGACAGCTCTCACCATAGACAGTTTCTATTGAGAGAAAGAAGTGCTGACCCCAGATACTGAGGTTGCTTTAGACAAAACTCCAGAGGAAGTTATTAAGGACCATCACTGGTCCCCTATTCAAAAGGCCTTTCTGGAAGATTGCATAAAGAACCTCAAAAGAGAGCTGGAGGATAAATGGGAAAATAAATTGAAATCAGTGCAAGAATGATACAATATTTTGAAAGGATATGATGCCCTGCAAAAGAGATATGAAAAAGACACCAATTTATTGAAAAATAAAATTAGTGAAATGGAAAAAGAGTGCAATGAACAAAAAAATTCAATTTGCCAGTTACAAAAGGAGCTTAAAAAGGTAACTGAAGAAAAAAACACTTTAAAAATAAGAATTGAACAAATGCAAGTAAATGACTCAATAAGACTTCAAGAATCAGTCAAACAAAAACAAAAAAATGAAAAATTAGAAGAAAATATGAAATATCTCCTAGGAAAAAACAACTGACTTGGAAAATAGATCTAGGAGAGACAATCTAACAATTATTGGACTTCCTGAAAACCATGATGAAAAAAAGAATCTAAACACTATCTTCCAGGAAATCCTGAAAGAAAACTGCTCTGAGATTGTAGAATCAGAAGGCAAAATCACCATTGAAAGAATTCACCGATCACCTCTTGAAAGAGACCCCAAAATTAAAACCCCAAGGAATAGCGTGGCTAAATTTCAGGACTAACACACTAAGGAAAAAATTCTGCTAGAAGCTAGAAAGAAACAATTTAAATATTGAGGATCAATAATTAGAATCACACATGATCTGTCAGCCTCCACACTGAAGGATCGAAGGGCCTGGAACCAGATATTCTGAAAGGCAAAGGAACTTGGATTACAGCCAAGAATAACCTATCCAGCTAGAATGAGCATTATCCTCCAGGAAAGAAGATGGTCATTTAATGATATAGGTGAATTTCACCTATTTCTAATGAAAAGACCAGATCTGAAAAAAAATTCGACCTCTAAACACAGAATTCAAGAGAAGCATAAAAAGTTAAAAATGAAAGGAATCTTGAGAACTTTATTTCTACTATGGGGACATTTAAAGGTTGGGGGTATAATTAACTAGATATTACTTTGATAATATGAAAAAGAAAACTAGAGGGGGAAAGGATGTCATACTGGGGGAAAAGAGGGAAAAAGTAGTAAAATAAGATCTAAAAAAAGGAGGTAAAAACAAGGTAAAATCTCTTGAAGGGGCAAAGAAAACCTAATATAATTGAGAGACAGAGGGGAAGGAGATGAGCATTGTGTAAATCTTACTCTCATCAGGTTGGGTTCTAAAAGTGTATATCAGACACTTGATTTCACATAGAAACTTCTCTGTTGCTAGAGGGAAGTGGGAGGCAAAGGAGGAAAAGAAAGGGATAAACTAATAGAAGGGAAAATAGAAGAATCAGGGGAAAGGAGTAAAAAAATGAGGAGGGTATCCAAAGGGTGGTGGATTGTTTGGGGGAGGGGGTCATCAAAAGCAAAGTACTGAGGAGAGGGGAAGGGAGAAAGGGGAAAGGAAAGGGAAAAACATAACTTGGGTAAATAAGATGGCAAGAAATAAAGAATTAGTTATTCTAACTGTGAATGTGAATGGGATGAACTCTCCCATAAAGCAGAAGCAGATAGCAGACTGGATTAAAAAACAGAATCCCACAATATGTTGTCTACAAGAAACACATCTAAAACATAGTGACATATATAGGATGAAGGTAAAAGGCTAGAGCAGAACCTATTATGCTTCAGGTGAACAAAAAAAAAAAAAAGCAGGGGTAGCAATCCTTATCTGAGATCAAGTAAAAGCCAAGACAGATCTAATCAAAAGAGATAAGGAAGGAAACTATATCTTATTAAAGGGTACCATAGATAATGTAGCAATATCAATGCTAAATATATATGCACCAAGTGCAATAGCATCCAAATTCCTAGGGGAGAAATTAGGAGAGATGCAAGAAGAAATAGAGAGCCAAACTATACTAGTGGGGGATCTCAACTTTGCTCTCTCAGAATTAGATAAATCAAACCACAAAATAAACAAGAAAGAAACTAGGGAGATAAACCAATTGTTAGAAAAGTTAAGTATGATAGATCTATGGAGAAAATTGAATGGAGACTGTAGGGAGTTTACTTTTTTCTCAGCAGTCCATGGAACTTACACAAAAATTGCCGATGTGTTAGGGCGTTTAAAACCTCAAAATCAAATGCAGAAAGGCAGAAATAGTAAATGCATCTTTTTCAGATCATGATGCAACAAAAGTCACATGCAATATAAGGCCAGGAGAAAATAGACCAAAAGTTAATTGGAAATTAAATAATCTAATCCTGAAGAATGAATGGGTGAAAGAGCAAATCATAGACACAATCAATAATTTAATCCAGGAGAATGACAATAATGAGACAACATACCAAAATTTGTGGGATACGGCCAAAGCGCTTATAAGGGGCAATTTTATATCTCTAGATGCTTACTTGCATAAAATAGAGAAACAAAAGATCAACAAATTGGCCTTATTATTAAAAAAAAAACTAGAAAAAGAACAAATTAAAAACCCTCAATTAAATACCAAATTGGAAATTCTAAAAGTAAAAGGAGAAATTAATAAAATTGAAAATAAGAAAACTAATGAATTAATAAATAAAATTAAGAGTTGGTTCTATGAAAAAACCAACAAAATTGATAAGCCTTTAGTTAATTTGATAAGGAAAAGGAAAGAGGAAAATCAAATTGTTAGTCTCAAGAATGATAAGGGAGAACTGTCCTTCAATGAAGAGGAAATTAGAGCAATAAATAGGAGTTACTTTACCCATATTTATACCAGTAAGTTTGATAATCTAAATGAAATGGAGGAATATCTACAAAAATATAGATTGACCAGGTTAACAGAAGAGGATATAAATTATTTAAATAGCGCCATATTAGAAAAAGAAATAGAACAAGCTATTAACCAACTCCCTAAGAAAAAAATCTCCAGGGCCAGATGGATTTACATGTGAATTCTACCAAACATTCAAAGAACAATTAATCCCAATACTATACAAACTATTTGAGAAAATAGGGACAGAAGGTATCCTGCCAAATTCCTTCTAAGAGACCAATATAGTGCTGCTAGCTAAATCGGGTAGGGTGAAAACAGAGAAAGAAAACTATAGACCAATTTCCCTAATGAATATTGATGCAAAAATTTTAAATAAGATGTTAGCAATGAGATTACAGAAAGCCATCCCCAGGATGGTACACTATGACCAAGTAGGATTTATACCAGGGATGCAGGGCTGGTTCAATATTAGGAAAACTATCAGCATAATTAATTATATTAATAACCAAACTAACAAAAACCATATGATTATCTCAATAGATGCAGAAAAAGCATTTGACAAAATCCAAAACCCTTTCCTATTAAAAATACTAGAGAGTATAGGAATAAATGGGCTTTTCCTTATAATGATCAGTAGCATCTATTTAAAACCATCAGCAAGCATCGTATGTAATGCAGACAAACTAAAACCATTCCCAATAAGATCAGGAGTGAAACAAGGCTGCCCACTCTCAACATTACTATTTAATATTGTATTAGAAATGTTAGCTTTAGCAATAAGAGAAGAAAAAGAGATAAAAGAAATCAGAGTAGGTAATGAAGAAAACAAAGTATCACTCTTTGCAGATGGCATGATGGTATACTTAGAGAACCCTAGAGACTCAACTAAAAAACTACTAGAAACAATTCACAACTTTAGCAAAGTTGCAGGATTCAAAATTAATCCACATAAATCATCAGCATTTTTATACATTACCAACAAAATTCATCAGAAGAGATACAAAAAGAAATTCCATTCCAAATAGCAGATGATAGGATAAAATATTTGGGAATCTAACTGCCAAGGAAAAGTCAGAAATTGTACGAACTAAACTACAAAACACTTTCCACACAAATAAAATCAGACCTAATCAATTGGAAAAACATTAAGTGCTCACGGGTAGGCACAGCATATATAATGAAAATGACAATACTACCCAAACTAATCTACTTATTTAGTGCCATACCAATCAAACTCCCAAGAAATTATTTTACAGATCTAGAAAAAATAGTAGCAAAGTTCATTTGGAAGAACAAAAGGTCAAGGATCTCAAGGGGATTAATGAAAAAAAAAAGGCAGATGAAGGTGGCCTTGCTATACCAGATCTAAAACTATATTATAAAGCAGCGGTCATCAAAACCATTTGGTACTGGCTAAGAAATAGAGCAGTTGATCAGTGGCATAAGATAGGTTATCAGGACAATCTAGGCAATAACTTTAACAATTTAGTGTTTGATAAACCAAAGACCCCAGCTTTTGGGATAAATACTCACTATTCGGCAAAAACTACTGGGAAAATTAGAAACTATTGTGGAAGAAATTAGGGCTTGACCGACATCTAACACCACATACCAAGATAAGATCTAAATGGATTCATGATCTAGATATAAAGAGTGATATTGTAAGCAAATTAGAGGAACGTAGTATAGTTTACCTCTCAGACCTGTGGAGATGGAATAAATTTATGTCCAAAGAAGATCTGGAACTCCTAATTGAACACCAGAGAGATAATTTTGATTATATTAAGTTAAAAAGTTTCTTTACAAATAAAACTAATGCAGACAAAATTAGGAGGGAAGCATCAAATTGGGAAATCATCTTTACATTCAATGGTTTTGATAAAGGCCTCGTTTCTAAAATATATAGAGAATTGTCTTATATATACAAGAATTCAAGGCACTCTTCAATAGATAAGTGGTCAAGGGATATGAACAGACAATTTTCAGATGATGAAATTAAAACCATCTCTAGTCATATGAAAAGGTGCTCCAAATCACTATTGATCAGAGAAATGCAAATTAAGACAACTCTGAGGTACCACTACACACATGTCAGATTGGCTAAAATGACAGGAAAAGTTAATGATGAATGTTGGAGGGGATGTGGGAAGGCTGGGACACTGATGCATTGTTGGTGGAGCTGTGAACGGATACAGCCATTCTGGAGAGCAATTTGGAACTATGCTCAAAAAATAATCAAACTGTGCATACCCTTTGACCCAGCAGTGTTTCTATTGGGCCTATATCCCAAAAAAAATCATAAAGGAAGGAAAGGGCCCCACATGTGCATGAATGTTTGTGGCAGCTCTTTTTGTAGTAGCTAGAAACTGGAAACTGAATGGATGCCCATCAAATGGAGAGTGGCTGAATAAATTATGGTATATGAATGTTATGGAATATTATTGCTCTGTAAGAAACGACCAGCAGGACGATTTCAGAGAGGCCTGGAGGGACTTGCATGAACTGATGCTGAGTGAAACGAGCAGAACCAGGAGATCATTATACACAGCAACAACAGTATTACATGATGATCACCTCTGACGGAAATGACTTTCTGCAACAAAGAATTGTCTCAAACCAGTTCCAATTGTTCACTGAACAAAACCATATACACCCAGAGAGAGGGATATGAAATATGGTCCACAACATAACATTATCATGCTCTCTGTTGAGGTTTGCTTGCATTGTGTTTCCTTTTTCAGATTTTTTTTTCTTGTAGATAGGATTTTTCTTGCAAAACAACTTGTCAAGTATTTTCTCATTATTAACATGTAGTGGACTTCCTGTCATCTAGGGGAGGGGAGGGGACAGGGGGTAAAATTTGTAATGGAAAGCTTTGTAAAGATCAATGCTAGGGAACTACCCATAGACATGTTATACAAATAAAAAGCTTTAATAATAATAAAAAAAATAGATGAATTGGCCAAATGGAAAAAAAATCCACTAGAGAAAACTTTAAACATAGAATTAAACAAAGATGGAAAGGGATGCACAAAAACTCAGTGAAGAAAATAATTCTTTCAAAATCAGAATTGAGCATTTTATGAGAAATCAAAAACAATAAAAGAAAACCAAAAGAATTAAAAAATAAAAGATAATGTGAAAAATATCACCAGAAAAATTCACTGGGAAAATAGATTTAGGAGACATCATTTCAAAATTTCCTGAAATACATGATAAAAAAAAAAAAAAGAGTATAGACATCTTCCCCCCCCCCAGGCAATTGAGGTTAAGTGACTTGCCCAGGGTCACACAGCTAGGGAATGTTAAGTGTCTGAGACCAGATTTGAACTCAGGTCCTCCTGACTGCAGGATTGGTGCTCTATCCACTGCACCACCTAGCTGCCCTGATCATAGACATCTTTTAAGAAATTGTCAAGGAAAACTGCCCTGATATTCTAGAACCAGGGGATAAGATACAAATTGAAAGAATCCACTAGTGATCTCCTGAAACGGGTCTCCCTCCTTTACCCCCCAGGAAAATGATAGCCTAATTCCAGAGCTCCCAGGTCAAGGAGAAAAAGTTGAAAGCAGCCATTAAGAAACAATGCAATTTGGTGGAGCCATACTCAGGATAACACAAGATTTAACAACTTCTACAATAAAGGATCAGACGACTTGAAATATGATATTCCTGAGGGCAAAGGAAGGAGCTAGGATTATAACCAAGAATCACTTCCTCAGCAAAACTGAATATAATCCTTCTGGGAAAGAAAATGGAAATTCAATGAAATAAAAGATTTTCAAGCATTCTTGATGAAAAGACCAAAGCTGAATAGAAAATTTGATTTTCCAAATACAAGACTCTAGAGAAGCATAAAAAAGTAAATAGGAAAGAGAAGTCATAGGGGATTTAATAAAATTAAATTGTTTACATTCCTACATGGAAAGATGACACATTTAACTCATAAGAATGCTCTCATTATTAGGGAAGTTAGAAGGAATATATGTAGATAGAGGGTACAGGTGTTAGTTAAATGTGAAGGAATGAAATCTAAAAATATAAAATTAAAGGGTAAAAAGGAATATATTGAGAGAAAGGGAAAGGGGTAGATCATATGGGATAAATTATCACACATAAAAATTCAAGAAAAACATTTTTACAATGGAGTGGAAGAGGAGGGAAATAAGAGAAAGTTAGTTAACCTTTCATCAGAATTGGCTGAAAGAGGGAATAACATAAACAATCACTTGGGTATAAAAATCTATATGAAGAGAAGGGAAGAAGGGGTAGCATGGCAGTGATAGAAGGAAGAAGAGAATTGTGGATGGGGTGGTTAGAAGCAAAACATTTTTGAGGAACGATGGGGTGAAAGGAGAGAGAATAGAATAAACAGGAGAGAGATAATTAGCAAGAGTAACTGAAAAGAATTTTGAATCATTTTTCCCTGATAAAGGCCTGATAAAGGGAACTGAATCAAATTTGTAAAAATAAAAGTTATTCCCCTATTGTAATGGATCAAAAGATATGAATAGTTTTCAGATGAAATAATCATAGCTATCTATAGCCATGTGAAAAATTCTCTAGCCCACTATTGATTGAAGGAATACACATTAAAACAATTTTTTAAATACTAGCGCATACCTATTAGATTGGTTAATAGGTTAGAAAATGAAAATGACAAGTATTGAAGGGGATAAGGAGGAAATGAGACATTAATGCACTGTTGTTGGACTTGTGAACTGATAAAACCATTCTGCAGAGCAATTTGGAACTATGCTCAAAGGGCTATAAAATCATGAATACCCTTTGACCTAGCAATACTACTAGTAGGTAATCCTAAAAGAAATTAAAAACCTAAAAGAAAAAGGACCTATATGTACAAAATATATTTGTAGCAATTCTTATATGGGTAAAGAATTGGAAACTGAGGTAATGTCCATCAATTGGGGAATGGCTGAATAAACTGTGATATGTGATTATGCTGGAAAACTATTGTGCTAAAAGAAATGATGGGCAAGATTCTCTCAGAAAAACTTGGAAAGATTTCCATGAGCTGATGCAAAGTGAAATGTACTTTGTACAAAGTAACAGCAATATTGTAAGACAATCAGCAATGAATGACATAGCTGTTCTCAGTAATACAATGATCCAAGACAAATCTGAATAAATTCTGATGAAAAATGCTATTCATACCCAGAAAAAGAATTTCTAAAACTTTTTTTTTACTTTATTTTTCTTGAGGGATTTTTTTTTAGCTTATGCTTTCTTTCACAACATAACTATTATGTAAATGTTTTGCATGACTACACATGACTACACATGCTTGCATCCAAAATGAGGGGGGATGGGAGAAAACCAGAGAATTTGGAATTCAAAGTTTTAAAAAATGAAGGTTAAAATTGTTTTTTGCATGTAAATTTGGTAAATGCTAAAATGCTAAAAAAAAAAAGAAAAGAAAAGAAAGAAAGAAATTACCTTAAGACACACAGATACCTAGCTAACTTTATGTTTTATTGGTATGTATGATAGTCTTCTACAAGCTCACTGAAAATAGCCCTGGCAATATTCTAGTAACAGATGGAATATTATTGTTATTTGTTACTATTTAATAACCATTACAGCATAAAATGGTGTCTTCAATTCACTTTATATATATATTCATTGTTAATAAGTCTTCTGGTTATTCTTTTCTCTAGGTTTTCATGACATCTCTCCTGCCTCTCCTCCTTATATAACCAGCCATTCCTCAGGATCCTTTGTTGGTTCTATAATTGTGTCACACCCTCCTGTTCTGAGCTTCTTTTCTATTTCTGTGCTATACTGTCTCACTTGATGATCTCATCAGTTAGTATCTGTATCCAGATGATTCAAACATCTAAATATCCAGTGACTATCTCATAGGTATCTCAAACTCAACAAGTCCAAAACTAAATCCCATATCTTCTTCCTCCTCCCCAAGATCCTCTCCTCTTCTAGTTTCCTTATTATTGTGAAGGGCACCACTATCTCCCTCATTACCCAGACAACAACTTCAATGTAACTCTTGACTTCTCACTCTTATTATCCCATATATTCAATCTAGCACCAAACCTTGTCATCTTTATCTTCACAACATTAAATGATCCCTCCTCCTAATTCACACAGCACAATTTTAGTTCAGAAATCCAGCATCTCTCATCTAAACGTCTGTTCTCCCTGCCTCGAGTCTGTTCCTACTTCAATCCTCCATTCAGCTTCCAAGGCAGTCTTTTTAAAGCAAAAGTCTGACCATGACACTGCCCTGATCAATGAACTCCAATGGCACTCTATTCCTTCTCCAAACAAATATTAAACTCCTTGTTTATCACCTAAATCTTGTCTTATCCTGAAACCTTCCAACCCTTCTAACCTGCTTATACTTTGTGCCATACATAAATTTTATAATCCAGCTACAATGGCCCATTTACAACTGAAAAGAACATCCCATCTCCTTCTTCCATGTGTTTCCATTGTCTGAATGTTTTGCCTACCCTATCTCTTTGTTACCTTAATGTCCTTCAAGACTCAATTAAAGCCTGACCTTTTGCAGGATTTTTTTTTTTTTTTTTTAGTTTCCAAGGCTTCCCCTTTCTGATAATACAGAAAGGGACTGGTTTTTGTCTTTCTTGCAACCTGAACAAATTACCTAGTACCTAAGAGCTGCCTACTTTAGTCAAGGCATAGGACACGTTTCTAGCAAGTGAGGTATTAGTATTTCTGACTTATTCTGTTATAGCTTGCCTTCTTGGAGTACTAGAAGTTGAAGAACCTCTATTAATTCCATCCTTTTGTCAAGCTGATGGTTACTTCAAATAGAACAAGCTTATAACTCCATGCAGTGCAGTCTATTTCTTAGCCTCAAGAACAGTAGCCTCACACTAAATGATGTGTTAGAATAGTTAGTGGTACTGCCAGAGTCCATTTAATCAGTAGTTCAGAATTTCTGTCAGGTCTTCCCAGCTACTGTACTGGACCCAGGGTGCACTGAATCTTTGCCATATATCATCCTTGCAGATATTCTCCTAGTTTGCCATTGTTTTCTATCTTTCACAACATAGAAAATGGCATGGATTTTGAGCAGGCATTATTTTTAAAAATAAAATTGTATTTCTATCTTTAATTTTTTTAATTTTGCATATTTTATCAGTGTCTCTCCCTGTCTCCATCCTGAAGATTTATCCACATAACAAATTATATTTTTTAAAGAAGAAATAAGCCTATGGGTATATAAAAAATCAGCAAAACCTTTTAGTATATTTAAAAAGTCTGAAAATGTATGTAATGTACACATTCATGGACCTTCCATCTCTGCACAGAACTAGGCTAAGAATATTTTCTCATATCTCTTCCTAGGAACCACTGCTTGTTCTTTGCAATTCTGCAACTTTCATTTTTTATTATTATATGGTTGTTCTTCCCATTTACAAAATAGACATTGTGTGGGCATGATAAAAGAAAAAAATGGTAGGGACTTAACAGAAGCAGAAGAGGTTAAAAAGAGGTAGCAAGACTACACAAAAGAACTATACAAGAAAGATCTTTACATCACTGATAACTATGAGAGGATGGTTATTGATCTAGAGCCAGACACTTTGGCAAATGAAGTTAAGTAAGTTTTGGGTGGCACTGCTAACAATAATGTCAGTGAAAGTAATAGAATTCTACTTGAGCTATTTAAAATCCTAAAACAGCTGTTAAAATGCTCACTTAAAATTCCAGCAAATTTGGAAAACACAAGTTTTCAATGGATTGGAAAATATCAGTTTATATCCCAATACTAAAAATGGGCAATGTCAAAGAATGTTCAAATTACCAAATAATCACACTCATTTCACATATCAACAAGATTGTGCTTAAAATTCTGCAAGCAAGGCCTCTGCAAAATGTGAACCAAAAGTTTCAAGAACAGGCTTATTTTCAAAGAAGCAGAGGAATTAGAGGCCAAATTGCCAACATTTGCTGGGTTATGAAGAAAGCAAGGAAGTTCCAGAAAACCATCTATTTCTGCTTCACTGACTACAATGAAGTCATTGATTTCGTGGATCACAACAAAATGTGGCAAGTCCATAAAGACATAGGAATATCAGATCATTTTCCTTATCTCACACCTCTCAGATTGGCTAAGATGACAGGAAAAGATAATAATTAATGTTGGAGGGGATATGAGAAAACTGGGACATTAATACATTGTTGATGGAGTTATGAAATGATCCAACCATTCTGGAGGGCAATATGGAACTATACCCAAAGGGCTATCAAATTGTGCATAGCCTTTGATCCCACAGTGTCTCTACTGGGCCTGAATCTCAAATAGATCATAAAAAAGGGGAAAGGATCCACATGTACAAAAATGTTTGTAACAGCCCTTTTTGTAATGGCAAAGAACTGGAAACTGAGTGGATGTCCATCAGTTGGGGAATGGCTGAATAAGTTATGGTATATGAATGTAATGGAATATTATTGTTTTATAAGTAATGATCAGGATTTCAGAAAAGCCTGAAGAGACTCATAAGAACTGATGCTAAGTGAAGTGAGTAGAAACAAGAGAACGTTGCACACAGCAACAACAAAATTAAATGATGATAAATTCTGATGGACGTGGCTCTTTTCAACAGTGAGGTTATTCAGGCCAATTCCAATGGACTTGTGATAAATAGAGTCATCTGCATCCAGAGGTAGGACTGTGGAGACTGAGCATGGATCACAATATAGTATTTTCATCTTTTTTGTTGCTATTTGCTTGCTTTGTGTTTTATTTCTCATTTTTTCCTTTTTGATCTAATTTTTCTTGCGTGGCATGATAATTGTGGAAATATATATAAAAAGAAGAATTATACATGATTGTACAGATAGAGGGCAGAAGGGTCTGGCATGCTATGATCCATTGGATCTCAAAGAGATGAACACAAATGAACCACTGAACAACAACAAAAGTCATTGTATGTGTATTCTTGATTCTTACTTCAAGCAGAAGCCGACCATATAAGTATTTTCATGTTTCTCTGTATTCATCATATAGAATCATACTATTCTATTGCATCCATGTATCATAATTTGTTTAGATATTTCCCATTCAATGAGCTGTTACTTTGTTTCTAATTTTTTGGACCACATAAAATGCTACATAAATACTTTGGTATTTCTGACTTGTCAATGACTTCCTTGAGGAATAAACTTAATAGTGCTTCTGTTCCTGCTAAATCTATTTGCTAAAATCTACTAGACAAATAAATATCCATTTGTAAATGTTAGTTGAAGTGAATTAAATGCAATAAAGATACAAGTTGATGGTGGTTTACAGTTGGGGGACAATAGCAGAATAGTGGCTTGAGCCCAAAGGAGTAGCATAAGATACCCTTCTGCTCTTCAAGAATTACTCTAGAATTCTGAAGTCAAGATTATCTGACTTTGCTCTGAAGAAATAAGGACAGCCTAATTCCTATATATTAGCCTTTAATGCTGTTTCTTAAATTCTGTTTCTCTCCTTTCCCTAGAAAGCTGTCATACAAGAATGTTACAGAATGTCTATGCTTTCTCCGAAATCCACATAGGAATTGCATCAGTTAAACATTTTCTGCATTCTTATAGGGCTGGGCTCATTATCCAGTCCCCCATCACATTTATATACATGGATTTCTTTCATATTAGCTAGTAAGCCCTTAGAGATCTGTGTCTGTGTCCCATCTACCTTTCCCCAGGGCCTAGCAGAGTATATTGCATAGAAGTAGCTAATTTTTAAAATGTTTGTGGAATTGAATCAAATTCTGAAACCTATGCATTAAATAATGTTGCAATTAACTGGAAGGCACCAATAATTGCTAACCTGATTCTGCCTGAAAGTTACATGAACACTGGTATTCCTATCTAAACAGCTTCATGCTAAATGCATTAATTCTGCTTTTTTAGGGCTTATGACCTGAAATATAATCTAGAATGTAATCTTCAATATTACCTGTCAAGAATCAAGCCTGAGGCTGCATTTTCCATCCTTGCTTTACATGGTTCTGGCCACTGAGAAAATCATTCTTTTCCCTTCAATCCTGGATGAGGCATCATAGATTTTAATCCTGCTCTATTCTTTCCAGTAGTTTTCAATAGCAACAATTCAATACCTTCTAATATTCTTATTATCACTTTCAAACAAGTTCAGAATTTCTGCTGAAAAATATTTTTTCATACATATACATACACACATGTATATATATATACATATATATATATGTAGTATGTATGTATATATCTTTTTTTTTACTGAAGTCTACTATCTTAGTAAGAGAGAAAGTTCTATCAAATTGGTTGATCTTCTCTTGAAGGTAAACTTTTTTTTTATTAAAAGCTTTTTATTTACAAAACATATGAGTGATTTTTCTACATTGACCTTTGCAAAAACTATTTTTCCCCAAGCTTTTCCCCTCCTTCCCCCCACCCCCACCCCTAGATGACAGGTAATCTAATACATGCTAAATAGGATAAATTATATGACAAATCCAATACATGTATACATATCTATACAGTTATCTTACTGCACAAGAAACATCAGATCTAGAAAAAGAAGAAGCAAAAAACAACCTAAGAAGGAAAACAAAATGCATGGAAATATTCACAGAAAGCGTTAAAATGCTGTGTTGTGGTTCACTCTCAGTTCCCACAGGCCTCTCTCTGGATGTATATGACTATCTTCATTGCTGAACAATAGGAACTGGTTTGAATCACATCATTGTTGAAGAGAATCATGTCCATCAGAATTGATCATCGTATAGTCTTGTTGCTGTGTATAATGTTCTCCTGGTTCTGCTGATTTCACTCAGCA
>JAJPUD010029287.1:0-14014 GCA_023553655.1 Myrmecobius fasciatus
TATGCTTCAGGTGAACAAAGAAAGGCAGGGGTAGCAATCCTTAGATCAAGTAAAAACAAAAATAGATCTAATTAAAAGAGATAAGGAAGGAAACTATATTTTACTAAAGGGTACCATAGACAATGAAGCAGTATCAATATTAAACATATATGCACCAAGTGGTATAGCATCCAAATTCCTAGAAGAGAAACTAACAGAGATGCAAGGAGAAATAGAGAGTAATACTGTACTAGTGGGGGAATCTCAACCTTGCTCTCTCAGAATTAGATAAGTCAAATCACAAAATAAATAAGAAAGAAGTTAGGGAGGTAAACAAAAGGCTAGAAAAGTTAGGTATGATAGATTTCTGGAGGAAATTGAATGGTGATGGAAGGGAGTATACTTTTTTCTCAGGGGTTCATGGAACTTATACAAAAATTGATCATGTGTTAGGGCATAAAAAGCTCATAATCAAATGCAGAAAAGCAGAAATAGTAAATGCATCCTTCTCAGATCATGATGCAATAAAACTCACATGTAATATAAGGCCAGGAGAAAATAGACCAAAAGTTAATTGCAAATTAAGTAATTTAATCCTGAAGAATGAATGGGTGAAAGAGCAAATTATAGACACAATCGATTAGTTCATCCAGGAGAATGACAATAATGAGACAACGTACCAAAATTTGTGGGACATGGCTAAAGCGGTTATAAGGGATAATTTTATATCTCTAGATGCTTACTTACATAAAACAGAGAAAGAGAAGATCAATGAACTGGGTTTACAATTAAAAAAGCTAGAAAAAGACCAAATTAAAAACCCTCAATTAAATACCAAATTGGAAATTCTGAAAATTAAAGGGGAGATCAATAAAATTGAAAATAAGAAGACTATCCAATTAATAAATAAAATCAAGAGTTGGTTTTATGAAAAAACCAACAAAATAGATAAGCCTTTAGTTAATTTGATTAGAAAAAGGAAAGAGGAAAATCAAAAATGATAAGGGAGAACTTTCCTCCAATGAAGAGGAAATTAGAGTAATAATTAGGAGTTTCTTTGCCCAGCTTTATGCCAATAAATTTGATAATCTAAATGAATTGGAGCAATATCTACAAAAATATAGATTGTCTAGGTTAAGAGAAGAGGAAATAAATTATTTAATAGCCCCATTTTGGAAAAAGAAATAGAACAAGCTATTAATCAACTCCCTAAGAAAAAATCTCCAGGGCCAGATGGATTTACATGTAAAGTTTACCAAACATTCAAAGAACAACTAATCCCAATACTATATAAAGTATTTGAAAAAATAGGGAAAGAAGGTGTACTACCAAATTCCTTCTATGACATAGATATGGTGCTTATAGCTAAACCAGGTAGGGAGAAAACTGAGAAAGAAAACTATAGGCCCATTTCCCTAATGAATACTGATGCAAAAATTTTAAATAAGATTTTAGCAACGAGATTACAGAAAGTCATCCCCAGTATAATACACCATGACCAAGTAGGATTTATACCAGGAATGCAGGGCTGGTTCAATATTAGGAAAACTATTAGCATAATCAATTATATTAATAACGAAACTAACAAAAACCATATGATTATCTCAATAGATGCAGAAAAAGCATATGATAAAATCCAACACCCATTCCTATTAAAAACACTAGAGCGTATAGGAATAAATGGGCTTTTCCTTAAAATGATCAGTAGCATCTATTTAAAATCATCAAAAAGCATCATATGTAATGGAGACAAACTAGAACCATTCCCAATAAGATCAGGAGTGAAACAAGGCTGTCCACTGTCACCATTATTATTTAATAATGTATTAGAAATGTTAGCTTTAGCAATAAGAGAAGAAAAAGAGATAAAAGGAATTAGAGTAGGTAATGAAGAAACCAAATTATCACTCTTTGCAGATGACATGATGGTATACTTAGAGAACCCTAGAGACTCAACTAAAAAACTACTAGAAACAATTCACAACTTTAGCAAAGTTGAAGGATTCAAAATTAATCCACATAAATCATCAGCATTTTTATATATTACCAACAAAATTCAGCAGCAAGAGATACAAAAAGAAATTCAATTCCAAATAACAGATGATAGGATAAAATATTTGGGAATCTATCTGCCAAGAAAAAGTCAGAAACTATACGAACTAAACTACAAAACACTTTCCACACAAATAAAATCAGACCTAATCAATTGGAAAAACATTAAGTGCTCATGGGTAGGCAGAGCGAATATAATAAAAATGACAATACTACCCAAACTAATCTACTTATTTAGTGCCATACCAATCAAACTCCCAAGAAGTTATTTTACAGATCTAGAAAAAATAGTAGCAAAGTTCATTTGGAAGAACAAAAGGTCAAGGATTTCAAGGGGATTAATGAAAAAAAAGACTGATGAAGGTGGCCTTGATGTACCAGATCTAAAACTATATTATAAAGCAGCGGTCATCAAAACCATTTGGTACTGGCTGAGAAATAGAGCAATCAATCAGTGTGGCATAGGATAGGATATCAGGACAAACTAGGTAATAACTTTAGCAATTTAGTGTTTGATAAACCCAAAGACCCCAGCTTTTGGGATAAGTGCTCACTATTCGGCAAAAATTGCTGGGAAAATTGGAAACTAGTATGGAAGAAATTAGGGCTTGACCCATACCTAACACCGCATACCAAGATAAGATCTAAATGGGTTCATGATCTAGATATAAAGAGTGATATTGTAAGCAAATTAGAGGAAGTAGTATAGTTTACCTCTCAGACCTATGGAGATGGAATAAATTTATGTCCAAAGAAGATCTGGAACTCTTAATTGAACACCAGCTAGATAATTTTGATTATATTAAGTTAAAAAGTTTCTGTACAAATAAAACTAATGCAGACAAGATTAGGAGGGAAGCAATGAATTGGGAAATCATCTTTACATTTAAGGGTTCTGATAAAGTTCTCATCTCTAAAATATATGGAAAATTGTCTGATATTTATAAAAATTCAAGCCATTCTCCAATCGATAAATGGTCAAAGGATATGAACAGACAATTTTCAGAGGAAGAAATTAAAACTATTTGCAGTCATATGAAAGGTGCTCCAAATCACTATTGATCAGAGAAATGCAAATTAAGACAACCCTGAGGTACCACTACACACCTGTCAGATTGGCTAAAATGACAGGAAAAGTTAATGATGAATGTTGGAGGGGATGTGGGAAGGCTGGGACACTGTTGCATTGTTGGTGGAGCTTTGAATGGATACAGCCATTCTGGAGAGCAATTTGGAGCTATGCTCAAAAAGTTATCAAACTGTGCATACCCTTTGACCCAGCAGCATTTCTATTGGGCTTATATCCCAAAGAAATCATAAAGGAAGGAAAGGACCCCACATGTGCAAGAATGTTTGTGGCAACCCTTTTTGTATTGGCTAGAAACTGGAAACTGAATAGATGCCCTTCAATTGGAGAGTGGCTGAATAAATTATGGTATATGAATATTGTGGCATATTATTGTTATGTAAGAAATGACCAGCATGACGATTTCAGAGAATCCTGGAAAGACGTGCATGAACTGATGCTGAGTGAAATGAGCAGAACCAGGAGATCATTATACACGGCAACAACAGTACTATATGACGATCAATTCTGATGGACATGGCTCTCTTCAACAATGAAATGTTTCAAACCACTTCCAATTTTTCACTGAAGAAAGCCATATACACCCAGAGAGAGGGAGTGAAATGTGGGTCACAACATAACATTCTCATACTCTTGATTGATGTTTGCTTACATTGTGTTTCCTTTATCTGATATGTCTTTTGTGTAGATACGATTTTTCTTGCACAACAGTAAGTTTGGAAATATGTATACATATATTCGATTTGCCAAGTATTTTAACATAATTAACATGTAGTGGATATCCTGCCATCTAGGGGAGCGGTGGGGAGTTGGGGGGGAAATGTGTAACAGAAAGCTATGTAAGGGTTAATGTTGAAGAATTACCCATACATATGTTTTGCAAATAAAATAAAATTTTTAAAAAAATGAATATTTGATGAATACTTCTCTTTTATCTAGGAACTTAAAAACACAACTGAATAGGTCAAACTCCTTTTCTTCAAACTCCTTGTCACTATGATTTAAAAAAGATAATTTTATCTTCTCTCTATACCTTTAAAAATGCAAACCTCTTCCCAATAATTTCACCTTAATTTGGTCCCTTAAATACATTCTGGTAAAAGGAAACTTAGGATAAAAGAGAGACCTAAACAATTTCTTTGTGTTGCTTGGATTCTTTTGATCAGAAAAAAACCTTCAGTACTTCTACATAGAGGATAGATTAGGAAAAACCAGAAAAGGATCAAATTTCCAAGCAAAAGCAGGTTAAAAAATAAGTGAGATCATGAGATCATACTATATTGATTTTTCAAAAGAGGATGCTCTAACTGGTGCAGGTAGGCATAAGTGGCTGGTTAAATTGATCAAGTAGTCCAATGCAATGGAGCATTACAGTCCCTATGTCTATCTTGATGATAATATAATCCCTAATCTCTTCTGCTCTTATGAGGGCATAATCTTTGTTCAGTTAAGCAGAGCTAGCATGATATTTTTGATGGGTACTCAAGTGCAGACAGGCTCAAGTAATAAAACCAGGCAAAGGGAAGGAATAGAATGGTACTTCTCACTTTCTCTTTTAGAGAAAATCAAACAGGATATCCCTGGAGAGAACAAGTGGAATTGTTCCTTTCCTTATCAGACAGGGTTCGGGACTTAATCCGTAGGAAGTGCAGTAGGGTGATGTCTCTCCTATTTCAGTAGGCAATCCAGGTTAGGCCAGAAGATTGGCAGAAGGGAATGCAATGATATTTGTTTCTTTCCTAGGCAGGTAGGGAGGAAGACAGGCAGACCAAGACAAGAATCCAGCTGACAGAGTAGGATTTTCTGTGGAAGATGTCCATCATTTAGGGAATGGCTAAACAAATTGTAACATATGATTATATGGGATATTATTTCATCACAAGAAATGCCCAAAACGAAGAATTTTGAGAAACATGGTAAGAGTCTTATAAATAAGAATAAATAATTAGAACAGTACAAATGAAAATAATAAAGCAAAACTAAACTGTTTCTAAAGACCAAGCTTGGCTCAGGCTGAGAAAATGTAACTTCTTTGCTTCATTGCAGTTGTGAAATATCATACAAGTTCTCATATGTCTAGTGTGCTGGTTAGTTTTTCTATTTTGAATTTTAAAAGTCAGTGTTTCATGGGGTGACTCATTGGGCAATGAATGTGGAAGGGATGTCCATATCCCACATATATTCGAAAATATAAAGAAAAATGTCACTTTTTAAAAATGTTAAATTGAACTAGATTGCTCATCTATCTTTCACTTATAGACCTGAGTTCATTACCAACAGAATAATTCGTTCCATTTTTAGCAACTTTCAGTTGTTTATTTATATTTTAGAGCAAAAATTCCTAAAAAATTTGTCAGCTATATTGCAGTCATTTTTGTATTTTTTGTAAAGTAGCATAGATACTGTTCACATGGCATATTTAAAGTTTAATGACTGACTTTGTACATAGGAAAGAAAGTTCTAGTTCCTACATAGAGTAGATTTTTATATATTCATAAAAGTGGTAAACATAAAGCAAACGTTTGATAAATGTATGTCACTGAATTAAAGAGATAAAGTTTAGGTCTTTCAAATTGGTCCTAACTATGTAATTCAAGGTTTCCATGAAATTCTTTGCCTAAGTTTTCTCATATTGATTTCAAAGTTTATCCCTAAAGATATTCAAATTAAACTAGATAAAATGGCTTGTAACACCAATAATTCTAGAAAAGTACATTTAGACATTTTGTTCTACTTAGAAATACTTAAACAAAATTGAGTCATCTGAATTTTGAAATTCAGGGTAAGTAATTTTAATGTAGATCGTTCAATACGAGAATGAAAGAATAACACTTCTTTCTGTTTGTTTCTTTGTTTTAAAGCTGGACCTGTAATCTACAGAATGCTGACTTATCCTCCAACTCGCCGAGCTTTAATTGTGGGTTGTGGCCTACAAATGTTCCAACAGTTATCAGGCATTAACACCATCATGTATGTATTCATTTCTTGCTGTAAAATGGGAGTTTTTCAACATTAAAATTATCTGAAGAAGTTTTTATAAGTAAATTTCATAGACTTATGAAATTACTATATTGGTTTATTCTTTTAAGTTTGGCTATAGGTAAATGTGGTGTAGAGTAACATGGTTCATGTGGCTAAAAATATTATTGATTTAATTCACCTTAAAATTTGCTACATTATGTATTATTCGTTACAGTTTTTAAGAGGGTGTCTCAAAAGTCTTTTAAACTTTAATAGCTATTAAAGGCTTATATTATATTAAACTTTAATAAATATCATAATTTAAACTCAATAAGATTTTGGGAATATCCTGTTTTCTTGGCCATAACATTGATTGTTACAGAGTAAAAAAGGCAGCATAGAATGCATAGAGGTAATGTGCATACATAGAATTAGTCTACTTTTTGTGTAGTATCATCGAACAGAGAAAAACAGAGATAAGAAGACAGAAAGAGAGAAGAGACAGAGGGAAACAGAGAGTACAATCTCCCTACATGATGGATTTGTGACAATACCTTCCTAATAGTTTCAATTTATAAAGCCAAGAAAATAATAGGGGCCCGCAAAACTTGAGTTCTAATTCTCATTCTACCACTTTTATTAGCTTCATAACCCTAATTAATCAACTTCCCTGAGTCTTTTTTTAAATTCAATTTTATTTCATTTTCAGTTCCAAATTCTTTCCTTCTCATCTCCCTTTCCCTATTCAATGAAAAAGTATGAAAAACAAAATTTCTTACAAATGTTAATAGTCAAGAAAAATAGATTTCTCTGTTATTTATGGCCAGAAAAAAAATGCTTCATTCTACACTCTGAATCCGTATCTCTCTATCCAAAGAAGATTGTATAGAATTGTATTTGATCATTTTGTTATTAACAGTTCCTGTTTCAAAACTGTCTTTTCAGTATTCCTGTATAAGTATTTTCCTGGTTTTACTCACTTCTTCTTCAGTTCAAACAAGTCTTCCCAAATTCCTCTGAAATGATCTTATAGTATAATATATTCAATCATATTCATAAAGCATAACTTGTTAGTTATTTTTGTGTATACATTTTTGTCCTTTCCTTTCTTTGATCTTGCTGGAGTATATACATTCCTAGTAATGGCACCACTGGCTAAAAAAGGTATGCACATTTTATTAGCTTTGGGGACACAGTTTTAAATTCCTAAAATGGCCAGATCCACCAAAAGGGTTTTAAAGTATTTGCTTTCTTATCACCTTTCCAGCATTTGTCATTTTCCTTTTTGTCAACTTTTCCAATCTAATGGGTGTGTTAGGATTTCCAAATTGCTTTATTTGTATTTTTGTAATTGTTAGTGATCATATGTGTTCATATGATAGCTTGAATTTTTTTCCTCTGAAAACTGCTTATATTTCTGATTATTGATCAATTGAGGAATGGCTCTTATTCTTCTAACTTTGACCCAGTTCCCTTTGTGTCATAGAAATGAGTCCTTTAACAGAGAAACTTGCTGCAAATGTCACCCCTCCATTTCCTGCTTATAGTCTAATTTTATTATCTATATTGATGCATTCTTTGTGCGCAAATTTATTTTTTTATTTTATTTTATGGAAATTGTTTATTTTATCTGCTATGCAATTCTTTATCTCTTGCTTGGTCATTAACTCTTTCCCTATCCCTAGATCTGATAAACAATTATTTTCATGCTCTTCAAAGTCATGCTCCTATTTGTTGCTTTTTTTTTTTTTTTTTGGCATATGCAGTGTGAAATGCTGATCTATACCTAATTTCTGCTAGACTGTTTTCTAGTTTTCCCAACAATTTTTGTCAGATAGTTGTAATTTGGGGGATCTCAATATGAGACTGCTGTGCTCATTTATTTCTATATATTATGTACCTAATCTGTTCTACTTAATCAACCTCTTTATTTCTTACTCAGTACCAAATTATTTTGATAATTGTGAATTTGTAGTACAACTTGAGATCTAGTACTATCAGTTGTCTCCTCGCATTTTTCATTAATTCTCTTAATATTCTTTACCTTTTGAAACTACAAGTGCATTTCATTATTATTTTTTTAGTTTCATAAAATCATCCTTCGATAATTTTGTATGACACTGAATAAGTAAGTTAATTAAGGTAGTATTATCATTTTTATCTTATAAGCTTAGCCTTTATATGAATAGTTAATATTTTCTCAATGATTTAATTCTATCATTATTTATGCAAAGAATGTTTTGTAAATGTATTTATAAAGTACTTGTGTGGGTCTTGGCTGGTAGATTCCCAGTGTTTTATACTGTCCATATTTATTCTCTGTCTCTTCCTGGCTGATTTTATTGGTAATATACAAAAATTCTGATAATTTATTCAAGTTTATTTTTTATCCTTCAATTTTGCTGAAGTTGCTAATTATTTCAATTACTTTTCTAATTGACTCTAGGTTTCTCAGAATAATTAATCCCTCTACAAAAAGTAATAATTTAATTTTCTCTTTGCCTTTACATAGTCCTTTAATTTCTCTATGTCTTATTATTACTGCTGGCATTTTTAGCACTATATTGAATAATAATGGCAGCAATGAACTTTCTTGCTTTTTCTCTGTTTTACTGGAAAGGTTTCTAACATATCTATTGGAGATAATACTATTTGTTTAGAAAAATAATTCTTGATAAGTTTTTTTTAAAAGCTCCATTTATTCTTGTATTTTCCAGTAGTTGGGTTTAAAAAAAAACAAACAAACAGGAATTGCTATTGTATCTTGTCAAAAGGTTTTCTTGAATTTGCTGGTCTAGTCTTAGATTATTGTATTGTTGAGGATACCTAAGTCATGCACAGTTGATGATTTTGCAATATTGTTGTGAGTATATACACTATTCTCATTCTTCTCACTTAACTTTTGTATCAGGTCCTTTAAGTTTTTCCTAGATTTTCTGAAATCATCCTGCTCGTCATTTGTTATAGCACAACAGTATTTAATTATACTCATATACCTAGTCTGCTTGTTTTCTACAGTTCTTTCAAAAAAATCATAATTTTTTTTGGTTAACGTTGTCTATTTGATGATGTAAAGCAGAACCTCATAGTTGTGTTAATTTGTAGTTATCTAATCATTAGTTTTTAGAGTCTTTTAATGTAGTTATTGGTAGCTTATATTTCTTACTTTGAAAGCTGTTTATTTCCTTTGAACATTTATTTATTGGGGATTGGCAATTATTCTTATAAACTTGAATTGGTGCATTTTACATCTTGCATATGACACTTTTTTAGAGAAAATTGATGAGAAATATTTCCCCAAGCATGTTTTCCTTCTATTTTTAAAGAAATTAATTTCCTTTGTACAAAATTTTCAATTTATAATAATAATCAATATTTATATAGTGCTTACTGCATGCCACGCACTTTGCTAAGTGCTTTACAAATATTATATGAACAAAGTTTTACATGTCATCTTCACCAATCCTCTCTGTCCATTGTTTAGCAATGAACTTTTCCCCTATCCATAGATCTAAACGTTATTTGTTCCTTGTTTTTAATTTATTTGTGATATCAGCCTTTACAGCTAAGTCATGAATCCATTTGGGGTCTGTATAAAATGTGATAATAATCTATACTTTATTTTTCCAGGTTGAGTTCCAGTTTTCCTATTAGATTTTAATCAGGTAGTTCTTGATTAGATAGTTTGGTCAGTAGATTCTTGTTCTAATAATTGGGGTCTTTGGATTTTTTGAACAGTATGCTACTGCATATATTTGCTTCTCCATGTTTTGTAACCAATCTGTTCCACTGATCGATCTCTTAATATGTTAAAGAGAACAACTCATTTTGATGATCTCACTTTGTGAGTACTGGTAATTTTGATCAGAGTATACACCTTTATTTCCTTTCTTTAAAAAAAGGTTTATTTTTCTAATTAGATAAATTAAAAAAATTGGTCCTTCCCCCACCCTCATTGAGAAAAACAAAACAAAGCTTTTAATACATAGCTTCATAATAGCAAAACAACATTAGCCATGCCAGAAAATGTTTCTTTCTGCATTTTAAACACTGGTATATTTCATTGTCATTTTTTACTTTGAGTTTGTAATTACATTGAAAATTCCAAAGTGTATCAAAATTGCTTTATATTGTCATTTTACAAATTATTCTATTTCTCCTCACTTTGATCTGCATAAATTCATTAACTCTTTAGTTTCCTCTTAAAATTATCATCATATTCCCCAAGAAAGCTATTTCTTCTTAATTTTCAATTTATTGACCAGGAAAAGAACTGTTGTTCTTTACAACATATGTTGTAAATATGTTTGGATGTGGGGATATGTACTTTTTTTTTTCTTTTTCAGCTAGTTCAGTTTGGTAACTTTCTAGTTTTCCACTATAGTTGGACCAATTTATCAGAAATGATACTTGTATGACTTTGGGTAAAATTGCTTAATCTCAACATTTATAAAATGAAGATTATACGTCTAGAAAGAACTAAATAAGGATATGGAGGTCCAGGAAGGTTTAGTCAGTTCATCTAGTATTTATGTATTTTCTATGTACCAAATCCTTATTAACTATTAGGAATATAAATACAAGAAGAAAGAGAAACAGTTCCTTCCTTCAAGGAGCTTACATTATAATTAGGGAATAATACTTAAAAGAAGTTAAAAAAATGAAGATCGAGATGTGTTAGGGAACTAAGGTATTCTTTTGAATATGGTAGAGGATATTTGGAGTAAGGAGTAAGACATCACTGGCCTGTCTGTCCTCCATAAATGGAGGTTCTTGGAGAAGTCATCCACTTAGAGGACTAAGGATTGAGGGGACTTCCAATGTGTGAAATCAAGGACTTCAATGAGACTTTAGAATGAAGAGCTGGATCATGCTGAGGTTTCAGAATGATAGAGGATGACTGGAGTGTTAAGCGACTTGCTAAAGATCACATCTTTGTTAAGTTGTCTAACACAGGATTCCAAGCTAATTTCCCTAACTCTAATTCAGTATTGTTACAATTGTACTAAAGAGCTTCACTGCAATGTTTCAAACTATATTCTTATAGTTTTCCCATTCATTCTTTAGAATTAGATTATTTAGTTTTCAATTAATTTTTGGTCTATTTTCCCTTGACTTTTTATTGCATCATGATCTGAAAAAAAATGCATTTACTATTTCTGCCTTATAGTCTTCCTATATGAGATAGTTTACAGGCCCATAGTTATCTATGTACAGTGTGACTTACTATGAGAATAAACATATTTATTAAAGTATAAGTCAATACAATTATTTTCTAATTTTAATACACACATACATATATTACAAACTCAATCTGTTTAGCTCTTATTGCCTTAAGTATAGTACAACATTGTACTTAGGTTAGAAATCTCTTGATAAAATGGAAAATATCTACATATGCATATTTGTCTATATACATATAGACACACACACTATTTGAGTGTATATATATTATATATATCCAGATTGTCAAATTGTTTTTCTCTCCAGTTTTATTACACATTCAACTAGTTGCCTTTAACTCTCCCTCATGTGGAATCATTTAACTTTCTTTCCTCTCTCCCTCCTCTCTCTCTCTCTCTCTCTCTCTCTCTCTCTCTCTCTCTCTCTCTCTGTATATATATATATATATATATATATATGCATATATATGTATATATTTGTATTGATATACATGCTGTTGATCTAATACTTATGAGTATTATTCAAGTATATACCTTAATATTCCTACTAGCTTGTAAGTTCCATGAGGACAGGGTTACATTGTTTTTTGTTTTCATATCTTCCTCCTTTTCTATTCCTCAGTCCTATATCTAGTGTAGTGTTCCACAGTTAATAGTTATTTAATCAGTGTAAAGACCAGGTGTTGTGGTTATGTGATGGTAATTCCTGCTACTAGGGAGACTGAGGCTGGTGTATATGTTGAACTCAGGAATTTTGAGTTGCAGTGAGCTAAGCCAGTAGGTTGTATGCTTGAAAAATAAACAGAAAAAAATCACTGACAATTTAGAAATATATATATATATATACATATGTATATTGTATGTACACACATATATATATATGTATATATATATATAATTTTATTTTCATTATCTTAAGGAAAAAGAGGCAAAAGGGATACAAAAGGGAAGAAAGAGGAGGGAAGTGTGAAACATTATTTTACATAAATAGAAAACATATAATCACTGCAGAAAGCATAAAGTAGAGCAACATACTTAATATTTTAATTTTTATTTTAACTAGACAAAGTAATAAATGTGTAGCTTGTGAACAAAGAGTTTAGTATTGAAATGTATTAAATTCAAAAAGTAAGCAAGTTGGAATTGGAAAGAAGGTAGAAATTAAGAGGGAAAGTAAGTAATTTTATTATTACCATTTTATAGATGAGGAAACTGATCCTAAGAGAGTCTGAACAGGGTTAGCTAACTAGTCGTACCTAGGGCAACTAAGAGAACCTAGTAAATAGAGTTTGCAGTCAGGAAGACTTGAGTTTCAAATGTGATCTCAGACACTTACTAGCTATGTGACTTGGGCAAGTCACTTCATCCTATTTGCTTCAATTTCCTCATCTATAAATGGCCAACCATTCCAGTATCTCTATCAATAAAATCCCAAATGGGGTCACTAAGAATTAAACATGAATGAAACAATTGAACAACAACAAAAAAATGTTGGCTGGATTTACATTCAAATCTTGATTCACATTCTACCCACTCTTATTTTTATTATATTAGTATGACCCCAAAGTAGCCATTTAATTCTCTCCAATTGTTTGTCTTTAGTTTTGTGACGAGTGTTCTTGTATTTTTATTCTTCTAAATCCTATATGTGTCTTGATAAGTTATATTCTAGATAGCTATACATTTTGTTTACTATTTTGAATGAAATTTTTTTTCTTTCTCCTGCTGGAATTTATGCAAAGTGGTTGATGATTTTTGTGTTCCTATATCTTCCTAGTTAATTTTCATTATTTATTATATCAACTATTTTAGTATCTGATATATCAACTAATTTTAACTGAATTTTAAGGTTCTCAGTTATATATGCAAGAAATTACATTTGTCTTCTTCTTTAAGTATATTTATTACCTTAATTTCTTTGTCTTCCTGCATTAGCAGATATTTTTTAATTATATCAAAAGATAGTGGTGAAAATAGGCTTTTTGGGGGCCATGATCTCATTGGAAAGGCTTCTTATTTTTCTTTACTAAAAGTTATTATAATTATTTTAGTAGTATTTTTATTTTTTTAAATCCTTACACTAAGGAAGTACTTGATTATTGTAAAATGGTTAAACAAAGTATGGCAATGAATGTAATGGAATTTTATTGTGCCATAAGGAGGTATAATATACATAGTTTTAGATGAAGCTGTGAATATCTCTGAACTAATATGGAGTAAAGTGAGCAGATCTTGGAAAACCATTTATATTACCACAACATTATAAAGAAAATAAGTTTGAAATATCTAAGAACTAGGATTTGTGCAGTGTTATCCACAAATCTAAAGGGCTGAAAATAAAGCTTGCCTCCCATCTTGTGCCAGAAGTGGACTTAATTGGCCATAAAATGAAGAACAAGACATACATTTTTATATACGGCCGACTTGGTCATTTGTTTTGCTTAAATATGAACATTTTTAATCAAAGTTTTCTTTTTAATTTTATAAATCATTGTTTAATTGAGGGAGCAGTAGGAGATTGATAACAATGTCTCACGAATAATTTTTTTTAAGTTTATACTTTCTAAGTTTTTCTAACACAAATGTGGTATTTTGTCTATTAAGTTTTTTATTATTTCTATTGTTAATATGGTCTAAGATCCTTAACATTTTCCTAATGTTGAACCAATCCTGCATTTCTGGAACAATTTCAGTGTAATCTTATTTTTTTCCTTTTTTTTTTTATTAAAGCTTTTTATTTGTATAAGATATG
>JAJPUD010029288.1:0-14014 GCA_023553655.1 Myrmecobius fasciatus
TTTTTTTTTTTTTTTATTGTTTCCCATTAAAATGGGTGGCACAGTAAGAACAGTGCTGGGTCCAGAGTCTGAAAGACCTAAATTCAAATTCAGCCTCAGATAATTACTAGCTGTGGGCCCAAGGGCAAATCACTTAATCCTGTTTGTCTCAGTTTTCTCATGTGTAAAAATGAGCTGGAAAAAGAAATGGTAAATCACTCCAGTATCTTTGCCAGGAAAACCTCAAATGGCATCACAGAGAATTGAACATGAATGGGATAAACTGAGTGAAGACCTCTCATAAGAATGTGGCCTCAACCCATGTCGTAATTGTGGCTTGAGCCTTTGAAATAACAAGTTGAACTAAAAGCTAAAAGCTGCAGGTATTCGACTATCTTAGATAAACAAATATTTCCCTCTAGTCCCCTCCCACAATTACCCCCATCTTTTCATTTGCATTTAAGTACCTAATAAATAGAATATGTACTGGGGTCAATATTTAGTTTCTGGATAAATTAGAACTGACCAGCCAAAAGGAAAAAAGGTCAGAAAGAAGGGTAAGGGCTTCTGACTAGGGACTATATAATCTTGTGTTCTGCAGTTTGCACTTTGCATTCCTTTACTGACACCTTGTCTGTTGGGAGTTGCCCTTTCTTGAGAGATTATAATAAATCCCTTTTTGCTTTTTATCTTCAGTCTCTGATTTTAATTTGGGTAAGGGTCACCGTCCCACACAGACACAACTGAAATAACTGAACAACTACTACCATGTGACATGGACATTAAACTCTTCATCAACTAGCTGCTTCAAATAATTGTAAAACAAGTCTCAGAATCATAACTGGGCTATCTCACAGGGAGCAACAGGGCACACACACAATCTGAAGCAGGAGGGATGTAGGAGTATGGAGCCAAGCCAATGTGTAGGCTAGAGTTTCTTGGTAAAACCATTAAAAGGAAAGAGGATTAGTTCCCCTGTTTTCTTGTATCCCATGACAACTATTATAGAGAGAGACCTACTATATTTAAAGATATTAAAAAAAAAAGCCATGGCGTTTTCATACCAAAGAACTATAATATATTGTAATAGAAATACCAGCAGGACATTTCAGAACTTCCATTTATGATATGCTAATGTCCTTCATCAGTTAGGCTCATAACAAAACCAATGAGTATGGTAATGGTCCATTAATGCACTCTGTGGGGTGTTTTCCTGCTCACCTAAGGGGAAATGGACCTTGCTGAATTTCTCCAGCTTAGAAAAAGATTATATTTTTCCCCAAATCTTATTTTTGCAAATTCTTCTTTAAGATCCATTAAGTATATCTTAAGCAACCTTAAAGTAAATTTCCTTTATATAGGGACAGAATCAAACAGATTTTCTCTGGAACCTACAGTCTCATAATACTGAAACCAGAAGAAATCTAAAAATTCAGAAACATATTTTTTACCTTCCTAGTTTGATTATGTGAATTTATGTAGCATGCAAAAGAGAGACTATGAGAGAGAAAAGAGAAACTTTTACAGAGCAAGGGAGAAAAACATTCTCTGCTGTAGCTCTGTTCAACTAATGCAGTTTCATATGGCTTATCTGAACATATTTACATGAATACCTGGTATTCTAATATGGTAATAGGTCCCCTTCAATTTGAAGGATGGAGAAATTCTTGGAATGTGAGAATTGTTCAAGCTTGGTTTAAAATTTAAGATTAAGTGAAATTGATACTACATGGGACATTTCTCACTTCAGTTATTAAGATTACATCCTAAAATTATCTGGGAAAAATAGGAAATTGGAGAGCACTATATCAGAGTTGCAAATTTCAACTAGGTCTCAGATTAGTGTGAATAATGAATCCCCTAAAGTAGGGATTAAAGTTACATTAATCAAATTTTTACTGCATGTTTTCATTGGGCTGGAACCAATTGCCATACTTTACATAATTAAAACTTTAAATTATACAAATTTGATGTAACCAGTTCAAGGTATTGGTTTATTCTTCCTACAAATATTTTACATGTTAAAGTGGTGCCTTCCCAGAACAAATACATACAAAGGCTATTTATCTTCACTTATTAATCTAATTTTAAACTTCCTTATGATATCTCACAAACAAAGATGTTGTTCTTGGTAGTTTACTTAAATGTTTTCTTACTCAGTTCTATGTTTTACTCATAATAATTCAGTGTCAGAGATTCGATTCAGGACTACAAGGGACCTTAGAGACCATTGCAACACTCGAATTTGAAAAATGAAGGCCAAGATAGGTGAAGGGATTTACCCATGGTTAGGAAGACTCCGAGGTAAGATTTGAACCCAGGACCTTTGATTCAAGAGTCAGTGTTCCTTGTACTATACTATACTTCCACTAAAATCAGTTCTCTACATAAAACTAAGTAATTCTTTTTTTGGATATTTTATTTCAATATATCCACACAAAAAATATAAGAGTATGTGAGTGTGTGTGTGTGTGTAGAAATTTTTCAATTCTTCAAAAACACAATTTTAAGAATATTTTTTATTATTTAAAATAAATTACTTGTATCCTCCTTGTATCCTCCTCTAAACTTCTTCTATGTAATCTATACAGTTACGGTAATAAAATGTCCTGTGGTGAGTAAAGTATACTCAAATACAGGTTCATGAAAATTATTTCCTCTACTCTATGACCTCCCTGATCATTTCTTTGATGTATGTGGCATATGTAGCACATGTAGCAGCTGGTATATGTATATTTAGAGTTCAAATATAATCTTAATCTGTCTGCTGGCCAATAATTCATTTATCATTTTGTTCTGGCCTCCCTGCTTCTCAACAGAGCACAGAAAAAAGACTTTTAACCACTGACAATTTGTATCACAGTTTCTCCTGTAGAATGACTTCTTGTGTAAAAACTTGTATAGTTTTTAGATTCATTCTACTTTAAGATTCATTATACTGCGATTCACAATTAATGTATTTAAGATTTAAATGTGAATTTATGGATTTGGATCTTCTCAGATTGTGGCAATTCAAAGGAATTCCAATAGAGTTGGGATGGAAAATGCCATCCACCTCCAGAGAGAATTCTGAAAGACTGAATGTGGATCAAAGCTTAGTAATTTCATCTTTTGTTTGTTTCTTTCTTTCTCATGATTTTTCCCTTTTGGTCAGATTTTTCTTATACAACATAACAAATATGAAACTTATATTTAAAAGAACTGTATATATTTAACCTATATCAGAGTTCTTACTCTCCTGGTGAGGGGGAGGTGAAGGAGGGAGGGAGAAAACTTATATTTAAAAGAACTGTATATATTTAACCTATATCCGATTTTTTTTACTCTCTTGGGGAGAGGGAGGTAAGAGAGGGAGTGAGAAAAATATGGAACACAAAGTCTTACAAAAATGAATGTTAAAAACTATTTTTACATGTATTTGGAAAATAAAATATTATTGAAAGTGAGAATATTTATAAAGTGCTTTTATACATTTTAAAGAGCTACATAAATGTTAGCTATTACTATAATTATTATTATTAAGCTGGACTTTAACGCAGCTCCTTCCTGACTCTAAGGTCTGCTTTCTGTCCACCTAATTATCTGCCCTTAATATGAATTATCAAAGTCTGAATTTGGATTTCAGTTATTTATACGTACCTCTTATATTCCCTCATAGGAATTCAAAACTACTTGAGATTAAAAGCCATGTCTCATATACTCCTTGACATCTAGAACAAGGGATGGTACACAAGTGGTATTCATTTGTTTATTTATTTGGGTGAGGCAATGGGATTAAATGACTTACCCAAGGTCACATGTCTAGTAAGTGTCAAGTCTCTGTAACTGAATTTGAACTCAGGCCCTCCTGACTCCAGGGCCACTGCTCTATCCACAATGCCATCCACCACTAATTCAGCGTTTACTGAATGCTGAATGACTGGCTTCCCTTTCACTTTCTCTGTAACTGACCAATTGTTTCCACATGGATGCCTACCTTTACTTCAATATTGTTTGCAGTTGTGTTTAAGATAACAATGTTATCCCCAAACCAATATTACTTAGGTTTCTAGAATTTAAACATACTTTTAAAAAGACACCTTACTTTTGCTCACTGGGTAAAGTTGATTAGCACTAGCAGTAGTCTAGGTCAAATGCCAAACATCCCTGAGTTACTCCAACCAGATTAAAATGTAACTGGTAAATGTTTAGCAAAATAAATTTTAAAATATAATGAAGAGGATGTATTTTGTGGCTTTTGAGCCAAAATGGAGCAGTAGAGATCCATTTTTAATTTGAGTTTGACACCAGTGGTCTAAGACATCTTTCGCAATGAAAATATCTTCACCAGGATAAATGTATGGAAGAAATATCAATGATTAATTGGTAAGAATCTATATAGTCATTGATAAGCAGAGTCTTGATAAATATTTTTGAATAAATATTTCTTTCTAGATTGCTTAGAAGGCAGATTCACTACTATATGTTAAGTGGTCAGGAAACTGTAGGGAAGAACGACAGCAGAGGAAGAGGTGCTATTGTCTATCCATACCTCTGATTCCTGTAGGGTACCACGATTTAAGCACACCATGTCAGGGCAAGTGATGGGAGATCCACATCCTTCTCGAATTGCCAGCTGCATGTACTGTTTCAGGCACTAGAAATGATGAGAAAAAAATCAAGTCAGTGAATTAACAGACTCTAAGAACACAGAAGGTGCTGAAGAGAACTATTTCCATTTCCTTGCTTGGCAGTTCCAGGGATCAAATCCTCAGAAAACAAATCATTACAGTTGTGAATACAAGGAATGACAACTTTGGTTAGAAGAGGAATTAATTATATATAACTTTATCCTGAAGCTATAAGTTTGTTCAAGGCCTAATAAAAGCTTTGCATGCTAACACATCTTCCCCACATGTAGCTTAGGCTGGATAAAAGGAAGGCTTCTCCTTTGCTCTAACGGGGGGAAAACCCTCTGTTTTACACTTTAGCAATGTGGCACAATGATTAGAAAGCTAGACCTGGAGTTAGGAAGACAGCAGTTCAAATACATCCTCATATACTCCCTAACTGTGTTACCCTTAACTTTGGTTTGCCTCAGTTTCCTCAATTGTAAAAAAAGGGTATAATAACACCTGTTGCAAGGATCAAATGTGTTAATAATTATAAAGTACTTAGGACAGTGCCTGGCACATAGTGAGTGCTATATTAACACTGATTCCACTTAAACATATTTCTAATTCAACTTCTTATCTATAGCCCTCTTTTATGCTTGGGTTGCCTAGAAGTAGAACAAAGAACATTGTACTGCTTGGTGAGGGTTAGCCTTAAACAAGGCTATAATTGGCAGACATGTAAGTAATAGAATTTGAGAAGTACTAAAAAGGATACTTGGCCAAAAATGTCTCTTCTGTACACTTGACACAGGTATCTAAAATTTTCTCTTATGTAGTTGAACCCTTAGCCTAGAATACTGCCATCTTTTCATACTATTCTTTTATTCATATATTATTATTAATATTAATTTTATTAGGTGCCTACTATATGCAGAGATGATACTCCACGAATCTATAACCAATCAGGTTTACAGAACCGTTTTCTTCTTTGACAATTAACTGAAGATGAGAGTATTTTTGAGGGGAAAACTGTGTGTATTGAGATAAACTTAAAAGAAGCAAGAGGAAAAGGTGGGGTACTTTTGAGGCATGGGAAACCAGTTCAGTCATGCCCACGTGAGTTACCACACTGGACAGCATGACGGGTACAGTTTGTCTGGGTAGAAGGGCAATAGAACAGGGAAGGGAAAAGGAGTGTGGGAGGATGCTGATCATGTTGCCATTTTACCCAGGCTTAGCTTGGACCTCAGTAGTGTCCCCAAATATGTCTATAGTTTAATGGTACAAGGGGGAACCTGACACTGCAGAGATTAATAACTCCCTCTACTTTCTAACAATTATCACATAAGAAACTCAAAGAAGCAATTTAAGCATAAAAAGTCAGTGTTCCAAAAGTAGTTGCCTGCTACTTTTAACCAACAAATATCTTAAAAAAAAAAAAAAGTAATGAAGATTCTAAGACTTCACTATTTCAATGGATTTACAGATTGGAAGAGGCAGGTAGGGGATAGAATGTTAAGTCTTTCTGAGTTCAAATCTAGCCTCAAACATTCATGCAAGAAAAACCCAAATGGAGTCACAAGGAATCAATTGTGATGGAAAAAGTTTGAACAACCATAGGTTTGATGAGCATGGCTAGATTCTCTACCAGAACACCTCCCAATTTAATCATGCCATCGCAACCTCTATAATTCTTGTCCATCTTCTTCCATAAAGGATTTACCCAATATGGATCCCATTGGACACCTAGGACTGCCCATCCATTTTCTCTCTTCTGTCTCCAGAGCAGTCTGCCTCCTTATCTATTTAAATAAGTAAAATGTGGAGGCAGCTAGGTGGTGCAGTGGATAGAGCACCAGCCCTGAAGTCAGGAGGACCTGAGTTCAAATCTGGTCGCAGACACCTAACACTTCCTGGCTGTGTGACCTTAGGCAAGTCACTTAACCCCAAATGCCTCAACCAAAAAAAAAAAAAAAAAGATAAATTATGAGAATGGATAAGTAGAAATTACAGGAAGGAAGATTTTATCTCAACATATTTTTTTTTTCTTTAACAAGATGCTGGGAAGACAGCATGGTTCAGTGCTTCAGCATCAAGAACATCCAGGTTCTTGAAGTCTCTCCTTTGCTTCCTATTGGCTTTGCAGCTCTGGATAAATCACTTAACTTCTCTAGGCCTTAGGGAGAAAGAATTTCCTCATAGGCCACTCCCTATACAAACAAAATGATTTTATGGGTACAGCAATAACAAGAGATATTCAAGAGTAAAATTACTTTCCTAGTAAGCACAGAGTTTCCTATCATGGGCAGTCTTTAAGCTAGGACCAAATGACTCTCTTGTTGGGATATTTGTGAAATGGGAAAATCCGAATTAATTCTCAACTCAAATTTGATTCTATTGCTTGTGAGTAATAATTTGAAAATTAAAGGGCTTCAGGCCTGCTTTTAAGCTCCTAAGAAAAGTCTGAGTGTTGTTAAGCTGATTAAGTGAGAGCAGAGACTGATTTATTTTCATATTTGGGTCCCCAATACCTAGCACAATCCCTGGAACACAGTGAGCACTTCACAAATACTTGCCACATTCTTAAATGATAGTCATTCCCCCACCCTAGCCATACTGTAAATCTTAGGTAATAGTCCATATTCAGAATACCCTAGCTCTAGTCCACTAAAAAATAAAGAAATGTGTCTTCCTTGAGATTAGTCTCAAAATATTTTCCAACTCCAAGAAAGCATATTGTGAAAAGTTTTTTTATGAATAAACAGGCTACTTATAAGGGAAATTATATCCTGCCCCCTCGCTATATGCCAAGACTATCTACATTGTAAGCCATATACTGAAATCTATCCCTTTGCATTTGCTAGATCCATTTGTAAAGAGTCAGATAGGTCCTACTCACTTTCAGAGAAACACTAATACCATTAGCTCTGATTTTGGTTAAACAAGACAATCAAACCCCTGTTCAATTATGAACTAGTTCAACTGAGTCAAATCAAATTCTCAAAAACTGTAAGGCTAACAGGTCCATTACTTTATTTTTATCATTTAAGCATTTAAGGAAAGAACCAAAGATCCTGCCCTAGGCGTTTTAATTGTTATCTCCCAAATTTTGGCTCAGGAGTCCTGCTGTCAGGACTGGCCTAGGTCATGCTTCCCTTCATTTCCTATACTCCTCCCTCACCCCAGTCCCCAAATCATGTCAATCTCCCCAAAGGTGCAACTCTTGGTCATTTTATTACTTTTTCCCAAAAAGGGAAAAGATAGACCCTTCAAAGACATACTTCTCTCCAAGTGTGTTGTCTCACTTTATTAATTAGGTCAGGGCCTATCTTTGCTTTTGTACTCAAATCTACACCAGTTAGTACCATGGTTGGTCTAGCAGGAATAGGGAACTTTTTTCTGCCATGGCCCATTTGGATATTTATAACATCTTTCATGGGCCATACAAAGTTACCAACTTACAGAACTCAAGTAGTGAGAAGATGACCAAAGGATATGCACAGATTTTCCTTCACCCCTAGCTCCAGTAAAGGGGCTTAATAAATGCTTTTTTCAATCATTCATTATAAGCCTTCTTTAGAAATACATGAACAATTCTTGCTTGTGGGGTTTTACTTTTTCCTCAAGGCTTATCCTATAATTATTCATAGATTGGAGCAAAAAGGGCAGAAGCTCTGACTGATATCAATGTTTCCTTACATTGTCAGATTAATCATTCTCTTTGAACAGGCTTACTGTTATACTTCAAAATACTCAAGAATTAGCTTTCCCCAAATTCCTACAAATTTAAACATGAACAGGCTGGTTGGTCATTAACGTTTTACAATTTATACTTTCATTTTTATATTTATTATCTCTTGGCAGTAGAAAAGGGAATGTTACCTATCAGCTTCTTTAGTAGAGTTTTTTTCCTTCTAATTTTATTATCCCAGAATCCTGGTCACAAGTCCCTTCAGCAGCCTTGATAGTGGTAACATGGAAGGCAAAAATAACTTGTGTTTCTGAGAAGGATGAGAGGCTCTTGGGGATTGCTTTTAAAAATTAAATAAAAGATTACAAAAAATGGACAGTATCTGAAGAAACCTCTGTGGCTACAGAGTAAACTTTGGTTTAAAAATGGAGTGAGAAGAGGGGAGTGAGGTGGTGCAGTGGATAGGGAACCAGCTCTCAAGTCAGGAGGACCTGAGTTCAAATCTGGTCTCAGACACTTAACACTTCCTAACTGTGTGACCCTGGGCAAGTCACTTAACCCAATTGCCTCAGCAAAATAAATAAATAAATAATAAGAATGGAGTGAGGAAATTAAACAAAACTAGGTAACTGAGAAGAAATAATCAAAAATCCAAGAAGAGAGCTGACTATAAGAAGTCAACAAGTATGATATAGGATCCCACTTTCAGCTAGTTATAATAAAGACCATGAGGGAGTTTTTCACTTATCTTTATAAAATGAGGGCAGCTAGGTAGCACAATGGACAGAGTGTCAGGCCTGGGGTCAGGAAGGCTTGAGTTCAAATCCAGCCTCATATGCTTTCTACCTAGGTGACCCTGGACAAGCCATTTCATTTTTTACCTCAGTTTCCTCATCTGTAAAATGAGCTGAAAGAAATAACAAGCCACTCCAGTATCTTTGCTAAGAAAACCTCCAAAGACTCATAGAGTCAGATTCGACTAAAAATAACTAAACAACCACAAAATACTATGAAAGAGTAATTAGATTTATCCTGCCTGGTAAAGACTAGATTCAAAAGGTAGAAGTTACAAGGACGTAGATCTTAGCTTGAAATAAGAAATACTTCCTAACTTCTCAAGCCTTCAAAAGGGAAATCAGGGTATATATTTCAGATGGGATTGGACCAGATGAACTCTGACATTCCTTCCAACTCAACAATTTCTAGGAATGGAAGATGTAATACAAACATTTTAAAAGCACCAACTATGTACAATGAATATTATTTCTTTCCTACACATTCATCCAAATAGGGATAAAGCAAGAGGGTAAATTCTTAGCAAAACCCTGAAGTAGGTAGTGCTACATGAGCATCCCCTTTGTTCCTTCTGGAATTTTTCTCACCACTCTAAGACTTGAATCTCACCACCACCTAGATGGTGGCTACAGCACTGCACCTATAGTCAGGATGACGTGAATTCAGATCCAGAATCAGATACTTACTAGCTGTGAGAACAAATGCACTTAACATCTCAGATTTGGTTTCCTCATCTGTAAAATGGGGAAAGAAGCAGCACTTTACTTTCCAGAGTGGTGGTGAGGATCAAATGAGATAATATTTGTGAAACACTCAGCACTAAAGTGCTATTAAATGTTCTATTACCACAAAGCCTAGTTCTAAATTAGATGTATATCAGTTGTTAGCAGACATAATTCCTTTCACAAATAAACAGGAGATTATTCAAGCTGGAGAGGTTCAACACATAATTCCCTAAATCAGATATTTATGGGTAAAGTGGGCTGATCCTCACAGGGACCTCTCTCTGCATTTATTTGTGAGTCTCAGGCACTGACTGGCTCTGGGATTCTGCTAATAGCACTACTACCAGAAAGGGGAGCAAAAGGAAGACAACAGGAAGAAGGCAGCAGTGACCCAGAGAGAGGAACAGAGGCCAAGTAGGAAATAAGCAGAAGTAGCAAAGAGAAATAAGAGGAACAGAAGTTTAAAAACAAAAAACAAAAACCACCCACTAACTAGAATTCCATTGACGACACCCCCAAGTATGACAAGCGCATTAGCAATTGTCCTGATCCCTGTCATGACCCCAGTCTTTCCTCCTGCCACTAATCCAGCAGCATCTGGTTTCTACAAAAAGGCTACTGTGACTGAAATGACCTTGAAAATTTAGGGAGTTCTCCAGTCCTGGATCTGACTAAAGAGAGAATTTGTAGGATTAAAAAAGAGAGAATACTCAAGAAATATTTCAAGGGAATATTATAGTATTCAGGGAGTTTCTCAATTCTAATTTTTACCTTTTAGTTTCAGGCTATAGGCTGCATGAGGGGAAGATTTAGTTACCTCAATATTTCAGATTATAGACATCCAACCCAAACTTTGGGTCTGAGAGAAGTTGGTTAACTAACCCATAATCAGGCCAAAATCTGAAGCTAGTTGGTTCTCTGATTCCAAATTCTGATTCCTGCTGAGCACATACCAAATATATACAAAATATAGATTATAACTAACTGTTCTTTGATAAAGCTCAAGAATAGCTTTAAAAAGGCATTAGTATTAAAAATGCTATTTTAAAATACCTATTTAAAGATTATACAGCTTATTAGTTACACTTTTTTTGCTTTTTTCCCCTTTTGATTTGTTTCTTCTTTGACAACAGAACTAATAAAGAAATGTTTTTAAATGACTGCATATATAATTGTTAGGAGGGGAGAAATGGAAGGGGAAAATGTATGATATGATCCTAAAGGTTTATTTTTTAATGCAACAATAAACTCTCTGTCTCCTTTTTTTGTTCCTTAATAGATCTTTGTGCTTTACAACACAAAAGAGATTTAGATATATGTGCTAAATGGCATTTAATTTTAGGGCACTATTCTTTGAGCCTTTCCCCCCACATATGCTTTCTCTTTTTGAGCTCTGCAATGTACCTCAGAGTACTAACTTGATAAGGGGCTGTCAACAAATCTGTTTTCTGAATATCAATCTTTCTATTCCAATTTGCAACCTTCAGTAACATTTCACTAAAACATGTGAGTTACTAAAGAATAGGAAAAATGACAAATGTAGTCTAACAAACACAGTAATTATAGTATGTAACCATAGTCATCCAGCATCCCACAAAGAATACCTAATTCTGGAAGAAACTGGTTTCTATGATGTAAAAAAAAAGATTTTTTTAATTCTTTCCTTAAAATATCTATTGTATCTGTGTACTAGATATCCAGAAGAAACAGAAATCAATTTAAGAGCAGAGAATCCAGGTTTGAATCTTGCCTGTCATTTACTGCTCATGTGAATTTGCACAAGTCACTTAATCTCAGTTTTCTCAACTGTAAATTAAATCTCATAAAATAAAAACCTGATATTATTTTAAAATAGTATCTACAAAAAGCAGAAGTTGCTTCTTAAATACATTACATTTTTTTAAATTTTAAGATAATCATCTACTTTAAACAACAAATTCTGCTTCTACAGCAACATATAAAACCCCACCTAATACTCAATTACCCCTTTCCCAAAGTGGGTAGATAATCTTTTCAAAAATTTTAAACATAAAAGTACAAGAGAATACATCCCCTTTCCAGGAGTCATAGCTTCTTAACTTAAAAAAAAAAGAAGGGCAAATGCTTAAACTTGAGCAAGTTAGTACCATCAGTACCACGACTGGGCATTGTTTTTGATGAGTTTTGTTCCTGTTCAAAGTAGTCTTCATGTATACAGCTGTAGACATTATGTATGTGGTTGTTTTCGGTTCCACTTTCCTTTCTTGGAAGAGGTTAATCTAAACACACCATTTTCAAAACAATGCCTAAAAACACTGAGAAGGAAATAAGTGAACTCTATCTGTATTTGATTGAAGTCAAAGCTAGAACAAATACCAGAACATATAAATGGCTGCTTCTTCTAGACAAAAAATAAAATAAAATCAACACACACACACACACACACAAACACAAGGTTATTAACACTACAATAAAGATCATTTGCAATTACTAAGACTTAACAGCTGAAAGATTACTATGTTTAGTAATTTTCTGAGATACTTTCAAAGACAATTACACTATAGACTAACTGAAGAATATGAAGAATATGGAATTTTGGTGTGAATCATACATAAGACACCCAGGACAAAATTTCCTGACAACTTTTTTTAACTCCTCAGACAAAAGAAAAAAGACAAAAACATATTGTATTAATATTTTCTAAAGGAAAGCAAATTTTACAAATATGTTTCAAAATCCTGAATGATTTCTTTTAAGATTAAGGTTGACAGTCTTCAATTGTTCACAGGAAGGACTTCAAGTATAAACCAAGAGGAAGGGGGAGAGGAGGAAGGAAGAGAGACCCAGCCTAGTTTCAAGGCAACAAAAAGAAATAGAAACATTTTTTGATTCCAGGTTTATGCCTTTCTCTAGTATAGACATGAGATTCTTAAAATATAAACAACACAAACAAAATGGGTTTAGCATGTTGGATTTTTTAAAAAGAAATACTCAGATGTTATTGAATGTGAAAATTATTTTTTAATATGTGGACTATTTCATGTTTCTTGTATTATACTGGGACAGGCTATTTTACACAGATTCATCCTTTCTCTTCTTAAAGCATCCAATGTCCTCTCTCTGTCTCCCCATTCCCTCCCCCCCTTTCTCCCCCAAATCCCAATTTTTGAAGTTGTAAGTGTTAGCCTTAATAAATGCTTCATTAGGTGAATAAAAGATTATGTTACTTGCAAACTTCTCCTGATTTTAAACTCAGATTTCTCACCTGGAACTGCTTGTTTCTGAGGATATAAAAAGCAATTTCATCTTATTTAATGTAGTGCTACCTACACCTGATCTCAAGAGGTTTCCAGAGACTCTTTTTTTCATCATGAACTGTGTGCCCAAAGTCCTTCAAATAGCATCAAGCATCTATAACAGGCTACATGACTGTGTTCTGCAGGATTTATATACCTTGTCAGTTCCAGTTAAAGACTAATGAAATGTTCCACCATCTCATTTAAGGGGATTTAGTGTCCATGGTATCAAAATGACTTGTTAGGTTAGTTCATTTTAAGATGGTCACACCAACAAGCAGAAGTGAGAGGGCGGAGGGAATATACATCATGGGATGCAACCAGTGCAAAGGAATAGGGAGTATTGGAATGAGAGGCAAGTAGACCAGTGCTGTGATCACAGAATCCATGCAGGGATAAAGATGTAAGAAAACTAACAAGGTAAGAAACATTGTGATATAAAGCAATTTAGATGCTGAAGGATTTTGATAAGGAACTGAAGCCAGAGAAAGTATTTAACTTTGGCATGAGTAGCACAAAAAAAATGATTCTCTAGTATCCTGTCTCATGTATTGCTGTCTGCTCTCCTAGTTATACCAGAATTGTCACAATTCCTCATTACTTCCACAACAGCTACACATGCCAGAGAGTAGAGACCATTTTGGGGTCAATATAGACCAAACCATGGATGGCATCAACCCATGATAAGACTGGATTAAAAACAAAGAAGCAAACAAAAACCTTTCAAACTGAAATGGGCAAAGAGAGAAAGGCTGGTCCCAAAACCTAATCTGCCAACTTTGAATGTGGAAGCTCAGAGCAGATTAACATGTATTCCTTGTAGCCAAAAATAACTATCTACTGTTTTCTGGAAAGAGGTATTCAGATCAGATCCTTTGAGGTTTTGTTACAAATAATTCTCCAAGAGGAAGCTTTTGTTCCAGATCACAAAGTACCTCAAGTTTCTACCAAGTA
>JAJPUD010029289.1:0-14011 GCA_023553655.1 Myrmecobius fasciatus
ATATAATATAATATAATATAATATAATATAATATAATATAATATAATAATATATCTCAACCCAAAGTTTTTTTATTTTTTTAATTTTTATTTTCCTCAGTTACATGTAGAAATAATTGTTTTTGGTTATCCATGTATATTCACATTTTTTAAAATGTATTTCCATATGAATTCTATTGGGAGAGAAAAATCAGAACAAAAAGGAAAAACCACAAGAGAAAAAAGTGAGCATAGCATGTATTGATTTACATTCAATCTCCATAGTTCTCTCTCTAGATGCTGATGGTGTTTTTCATCCAAAGTTTATTGGAATTGTCTTGGATCATTGAACCATTGAGAAGAACCATGTCTGTCATAGTTGATTATTGCACAATCTTGCTATTATTGTGTACATGGTATTCCTGGTTCTGCTTGTTTTGCTCAGCATCAGTTCTGTAATGCTCGGAGAAACTGAGGCAGTATTAGAGATTAGAGATTTTTTAATAGTTTATTGATAGTAGTAGAGAGATTAGACTGGTAGCCATATTAGCCAGTATCTGGATAGGACTCGTCTCAAAGTAACCAGCCCTGGAAAGTTTGAACTGGCAGCCATATTGGCCCGTTGTCTAGATCTCAAAGTATCCAGCACTCCAGTGAGGGGCTCTTATAGGGCTCCAGTGCAAAGGGGAAACAAAGGCAGAAGGAAGGGTAGAGCACTGGGGGATAAAAATTCTGGGAAAGGTCCATAAATTCAGTTCTGACAGGTTGGGGTTATGGAGAAAGGATCATAAATTCTGATAAGGAGCTAGGAGACACTGAGTCTGAGACCAGAAAGATATGCCCAAACATTGGAGACAGGCTATCTGGAGTTTTATGACTCTTTGGAATGCCAGTGACCATATCTCCTAGCCCTAATTATCTCAGTCCTAATGGCCAGGAAGGGGGAGGTTTACTACCAGGGAGACTGAGGCAGAACAATTCAGGGAAATTGAGAAATGGGAACTGTTCATGAAAGTCTTTCCAGGCCTTTCTAAAACCAGCTTATTCATCATTTTTTCCACAACAATAATATTCTATCACATTCATGTACCATAACTTATTCAACCATTCCTCAATTGAGGGCATCTATTCATTTTCCATTTCTTTGCCACCACAAAAAGAGCAGCTGTAAACATTTTTGTACATATGATTTTATGATTTGTTTGGGATGCAGATCCAGTAGAGACACTACTGGATCATAAGGTATGCACAGTTTGATAGTCTTTTGGGCATAGTTCCAAATTGCTCTCCAGAATGGTTGGATCATTTCACAACTTCTACAACCATTAATGTCCCAACAAACTAACTTTTTTCCAAAAAATAGTTTATTTACTAATAGAAACTGCTCACTTAACTCAACTGGTTCAATTCCCACCTCAATCAATGAAATGGACTCCATAGAGCTAGCCAGCACATCAAAAACTAAACTGTCCATCATGAGTCAGGAAGACAGAAAAGAGTTATCTGGACTTGAGTCTTGATTTCTACATCCTCCCTTCAGCCCTTCCCATCTGCATAGCCTGAAGCCCACAAAGAACCCAAACTTGCAGCTGGCACTCAGCTGACTAGAGTGGGAATTGGGAGATAACCTGGAAATGCCAATTCCCTGAAACTGATTTTTACCATTTTCTTATTCCTTCCATGCCCCAATTCCAGCCCATCAGATATACAATCATCAAGCACACAAACACACAGAAAATTCTTCTTGCCCTTCATAGCTAGGACTGCAGATAGATGACTATGCCCCAAAACACAAAACTGTGAAAGGGGTCCCTAAAAAGTGGTCAAAACCCCTCTGCCACAAAGGACCTTACTACATTACAGAACAAAATCTGTACAACAGGACATTTCACTTGTGAGTCTTTTCCATTGGGGTATTTTGCACGTCTGTGCTGGCAAGAGTTTTTCACAAGAATGCTCCTGGCCAGCCAGTCTCAACCTTGATAACACCTCTTCTATATCAGGCCTTTATCCCTTCATGTCAAAACTTGCAATTTTAACAAGATATCTTTTACAGAGAGCTCTCTAATTCAAAAGAGTGATTCTAATGGCAGGACTCTCCCACCTTAGTGGGTGGGAAAAACATAACATTCTCACTTGTCTACCTGATTACTGAGACTAAAAATTTAGCTCCAGCTGGCCAACCATTAAGCTAATGTATCTTTGTTTAGTATCATACTAAATGGTGCTTGCTTTCTTCAGTTTCCTCCCTACTTCCCCTTGACTCAATGTCAACAATATGCCCATTCAACCTCCATAAGTCCTGTCAAACACAAAACAATCAGAGGAATTTGAAAAACAGTGATTCCAGCAGTCATGGAAAAGGGATCAGGAATCAGGAATATCTCTCCTCTCCCTGCCTCTCTCAGTAACATCTATCCTCAGCCCAGGCAGTCCCCCATGACCTCAGAATTTATACTGGAAAACCAAAATGTCGTCATCCCAAATCCCCAGATGGCAGGGTGAATATCCATTTCAATAATAGCTCACTAAATCAGCAGTGAAAGAATAACCAGGAAAAGAAACAGCTGAAATATTTCAGCAGCTGTAAATTATTTTCTCTCTCTCCCAGGCCAAGCTCCTATCCAAATGTTTTTCAATTCTCCCTCTTCATTTAGGGTTGACGTGTTGCACTCCCCCATGTAGATTCTTGTGAAGTAGTTTCTCACCATGGCTTGGGCTGGGATCAGAGAAATAGTACAAATTGCCTATATAAGGAGCAAACAAATTCTGCAAATGGAAAGTAGCCAAACTGGGCTACAATTATTTTTGAAAGTGCATTTAAAAAAAAAAAGAAGAAAAAAACTTACACTTGCCTGCAGGCAACAAAAATATACACATATAAAAGTCTGTCTATACACAGACCCACATGCATTCTCACACACACACACACACACACACACACACACACAATCCCAAAAGACACTCTGCCCATCTGTTATCAGTTTTTCTAAGTGGTATATCAAATAGGTACACTTACTAAGAATACAAAAGGAGTCAGTACAGCAGGTAGGTTACAAGTAGACTTGCCAGCAGGGACATCAACAAAATCTCTAGTCTGGCCCAACCTCAGAGCCTCCACCCTACAACTGACTGGATTTCATGGCACAGTCAATGAATCCCTCTTAATCTGAAACCCAGAAAATAGACTCTAGAATGTCTAGAATGTGGTGGCATCTCTGGTGAGCTCAGGTAATTCACAGGGAACACAGGACACTCTCATTTTAAAACTACATGTCAAATTCCAGATACCTGCCTAAGTAAACACATCCAAGAAACACTCTATTATATGCCAATTTATAGGCAAGATGCATTTATAGCTTAGAAGCAATCGGCATATACATAGTGTTAATTTCAATTGGCAGAAAGTGACATCCCTAATCCTAGCCAGCCTCAAAAAAGGTGATCTGTCGATTCAGGAGTGGAAAGGGGGAAGAAAGCAACTTGCCTGATGCCCAATTTTCAAAACCTCTTCCTTGAAATGGTTGCCCCATTCCACCTCAATTCCTTTGGACACTTTACTAGCTCCTGCAAGATCTCAAGATCCCTTTGCTCCTTGCTCTACTGTTTACCTTCCTCCATCACCTACTCACTTGAAACTAAAGTGGCTTGTCGTTCCCCTCCACAGGAGGTATCCATTCACTTAGTCCATTCTATTTTATTTCTTGATTTTACTCAGTGTGACTTCCCTTAAAACTATTACTACAGGCTCTGGTTATACAGGAAAGCACTTTGTAAAGCAAGCACAGTTAATATCAGAAACCATTGTTTCAAACCAGTTCCAATTGTTCAGTAAAGAAAGCCATATACACCCAGAAAGAGGGATATGAAATGTGGACCACAACATAACATTTTCATGCTCTCTATTGATGTTTGCTTGCATTGTGTTTCCTTTCTCATATATCTTTTTCTTGTAGATATGATTTTTCTTGCACAACAAGATATGTGTGGAAATATGTATACATATATTTGATTTGTCAAGTATTTTTTTTCCCTTTATTAAAGCTTTGTATTTGCAAAACATGTATGGGTAATTTTTCAACATCGACCCTTGCAAAGCTTTCTGTTGCAAATTTTACCCCCTTAGCCTCCATCTCTCCCCTAGATGGCAGGAAATCCACTACATGTTAATTATGTTAAAATACTTGTAAGTATGTTGAAGAATTATCCATACATATGTTTTGCAAATAAAAAGCTTTAATAAAGTAAAAAATTTTTTTAATTATACACAGACAAAATTGAAGTACCTAGAATAAGAAAAAAAAATTACAAACCATTTTCCCTGAAAAGCAAACATTCAGATAAACAAGTAAGCAAAATAAAATGGTTTCAAACCAAATATCTGACTTGTGACTCACAGAAAGATGATGAGCAATGGGGAAAACAGTGGTCCTCTGATTACTTGCTACCTGGGTCTCCACATCCACACCAAAACCATTCAAAATGAGAAGCTAATGGCTGGCCCAACCCAGAGAAAGATTTGTGCAAAGGATTTGGTAGCTTTCCAATCTAAATAATCTGCTGAATAAGCAGGGAAAAAAAAAAGAATTCACAAAATGATCAGGATCCTTCTGGCAGCAGGCTGGGCACAAACAAACAACTGAACATCTAAATCAGTCATCAAGATTAGTTAGGAAAGTTAGCCAAGATTCAGCTCACTGCACCTGTCTAAAAAACCTGAGATCATTCTCATTTTTAGGACTACCTCACTTCAGAGAATGTCTTCTGTTTGCCTGGACACCTACCAACTAACTGAAGGGATCTATGTGGTTTATCATTTTGTTTACTTTGGTGTGGCTTCTAGAGATGCTTTCAAGTTCCTAATAGCTCAAACAGGATAAGTAAATAACATCTGAAATAGTAACTAGGAAATTCCAACCTTAAACCATAACTGGTTAGTTACTTGCACTCAAAGGGATGTAGAGATGGGAGGAGTGGGGGGAAGGGAGATAACAATAAGAGTCTAAGCCCAGCCCAACATCATTTCAGCGCTGTTAGCTCCCTGTTTCTCTCTGTGTGTCCCTCCTCTTCTACAAGGAAGGATGTTTTCATACCATTGCATAAAGAAGTAGAGAATCTGAGAAGCTGAAGGGAAAAGATTTTGCTTGCTTTATAACAGGGATCATGCCCACAAACAGTGCAATGAAACAGAGAATAATGGAAGGTCATTTGTGAAAAAAAGCAAGTGGAACAGTACAACAAGAATATAAAGAAATAAATTAACACTAACACCATCATCTGATTTAAGCTCAAACCTGTAAGAAAATTTTTATTTACTATTGCATCAATTGATATCAAAGTCATTTCTAGAATGGAGAGCAAAATGTTCAAACAAGCATAGTCTCTAAAACCTTCCTCTTCCCGAGGAATTTCAAGTAATAAGTATAGGAATCTTGAAAAGGGAAAAGATAAGAGTCTGGTTTAACTAATATTGAGCAACTATATCTCTATTCCTTCTTTTTGACCATTCTTCTGGAATTCTCCGAATGAGCTATATTCAAATCTAGAATCCAAACAATAAAAGCCAATTGAGTGCATCTCTTTGAATGGAAGAGTTCTTCCAAAGAAGTGGAGCCCCAAGAAGTAAATTCTTTTTTTTTTTTTGAATTTTTTTTTATTAAAGCTTTTTATTTGTATAACATATGTAAGGGTAGTTCCCCAGCATTGATCTTTACAAAGCTTTCCATTACAAATTTTACCCCCAGTCCCCTCCCCTCCCCTAAATGGCAGGAACTCCATGACATGTTAATAATGTTGAATTACTTGACAAGTTATGCAAGAAATATCCTATCTACAAGAAAAAAAAGAAAATCAGAGAAAGGCAACACAATGCAAGCAAATATCAATAGAGATCATGAATATGTTATGTTGTGGTCCATATTTCATATCCCTCTCTCTAGGTGTATATGGTTTTCTTCAGTGAACAATTGGAACTGGTTTGAGACAATTCTTTGTTGCAGAGAGCCATGTCCATCAGAATTGATCATCATGTAATACTGTTGCTGTGTATGATGATCTCCTGGTTCTGCTCATTTCACTCAGCATCAGTTCATGCAAGTCTCTCCAGGCCTCTCTGAAATCGTCCTGCTGGTCATTTCTTACAGAACAATAATATTCTATAACATTCACATACCATAATTTATTCAGCCACTCTCCAATTGATGGGCATCCCTTCAGTTTCCAGTTTCTAGCCACTACAAAAAGGGCTGCCACAAACATTCTTGCACATGTGGGGCCCTTTCCCTCTTCTAAGATCTCTTTGGGATATAGGCCCAGTAGAAACACTGCTGGGTCAAAGGGTATGCACAGTTTGATAACTTTTTGAGCATAGCTCCAAATTGCTCTCCAGAATGGTTGGATCCGTTCACAGTTCCCCCAACAAGGTATTAGTGTCCCAGTTTTCCCACATCCCCTCCAACATTCATCGTTATCTTTTCCTGTCATTTTAGCCAATCTGACAGGTGTGTAGTGGTACCTCAGGGTTGTCTTAATTTGCATTTCTCTGATCAATAGTGATTTGGAGCAACTTTTCATATGACTAAGAAGTAAATTCTTTTAAAACGAAGAGGAAGGATATTGCCCTTAAAAAAACCTGAAGGTCTTAATCCATTCACCTATTTCTTCCTGTAGGGAATCTAAGGGGCTTTTTCCAGAAGCCTAGAAAAAAAATTTTTAAAAACAGAAAAAACATATAAAAAAGATTGAAAGAAAAGGGGACAGTTACTGTGTCAGCTTTTTTTTTTAAATTGTCTTTCTTTAATAAAAGGAAGGACTCATTTTTGTCATCTCTAAGCAGATAGCACTGATCTATTTATTCAGCCCTATCTTCTTTTCTGAATTCCCATCTTACATGAGCAACTGCCTATTGGATATCTCAAACTAATGTCTCAAACAAAGATGTCTCAAACTAAACACATACAAAACAGAACTCATCTTTCCTCCAAAAAAAAATCTTCCTTTCTTTTAATCTATTCCATCACTAGGCAGTGATATCAAACTCTAAGAGGAAGGAGGCCTATACAAAACTATACAAAAGAAAAATGACCAAGCAGCCTCACCTGATAGGCTAATTAACTTTCCTTTTTTGCCTTGCAATGTCACCATAAACCTATGTAAAATTGTGTGTGTGTTGCACAGGGTAATGTGCCTGTCTTCTGCCTCTGTCTCCCTTTGTTCCAGGACTTTGCTATTTACCTGACAAGTGCACATCAGCTACTGCTAATTAAACATTTTATCTTGCCCCCTCATTTTTTAACTTCCTGTCAAATGGACCAAAGCAGCAGAAATTACTCCCAAGGAAGGCCTTAGAACCTTTAAGTTGAAGAATTCTCCAACAATCTTTAATTTTAATCCTTTCCAGGAACTCTATGATCCAATGGTACTGACTTTCTTGTTGATTCTCTAAAACTATATACTATCTTCGACTGAAAAGACATGGGCCTTTTAAATGGCTGTCCTCCATGCCTAGAATGCTCTACCTTCCCTGTTTTCTGGGTTCTTTTGAGACTCAACATAAATCCTACACTTTGTGCAAAAGGCCTTTCCCATGACAATGGAAAAAATAGATTGGATACAAGTTGCTTAAAAAGGGAAAAAATGTATGCATTTTGTTTTCTTTCTCTTTTTTTTTCCTTTTTGATCTGATTTTTCTTGTGAGAGCATGATATTTGTGGAAATATGTTTAGAAGAACTGCATATATATTGAATCACTTGCTATCTAGGGGAGGTAATGGGAGAAGGGAGGGAAAAAAATTAGAACACCAGGTTTTGTAAGGGTGAATGTTGAAAATTATCCATGTATATATTTTGAAAATAAAAAGCTTTCATTTAAAAAAAAAAGAAAGAAAAAAAGGGAAACAAAGGAATTTATATTTTATCCCATAAGTAAAGGAAGCACTGGAGCTATAGACTAGGAGAGTGACATGTTCAAATCTACACTGAAGCAAATTTACTTTTGGTAGGTATGTGAACAATGGACTGCAGTGTGGAGAAACTTGAGGAAGAGAGGCTAATTAGAAGGCTGTTGAAATAACTGAGCAAAGAAAAGTGATAAATACATGAACTAAGGTGTGTCAACAATCACAGTATGACAAGTCTTATATGAAAACCAAGTTTATTACAAAAGAAATGAACATATATGTGGAACTCAAAGGGTTCCCTGTCATTACAAAAGTTTACAATTTTATAACAGTAGAACAAAGGGAGAAGGATAGTGCAACATGGGTAAGGGGAATAGTAAAGCAAAGATTGAAAAAAGACAAAACCACTCTCCATGGAGAGGAGTAAGGTGATGACAAAAGGCTCATTCTTTTCCCCTGAAAACTGCTAGAACAAGGTTTCTTAAACTTTTCCACTTACAAACCCTTTTTCTCCCAAGAAATTTTTACATGACTCCAGGTATATAGTTTATATAAAATAGATGTACAAACCAAACACTTAGAGATAATGAATCATAATTTTGCGATCCCCAATTACAAGTTACACGTCCTCATAAGGCAGAGTAAGGAACATGGAGACTGCAGACCTCATGTAGACTGCAAAATTATTTGGTCTGATCCTGCCACGGAAACTGCAAATGACAATCACTTCCTACTGCTTGAGTTCTTTAAGTTGACAATTTTGTATGGCCCTCTGTGTTATAAATATCCACATGGCCCTTGGCAGAAAAAAGGTTCCCCATACATAAACCACAGTTTAAGAAGTTGGGTGCTAAACTAGGTAGATAAAAGGGTCTACTTATCTTCAAATGACTCCAAAAAAGGAAAAATGAGGTCTCTTTTAGACATTTTAAGCATGAGTTATCATTGTTTGAGTTATCATAATTTGAAATGTTTAAAAGGCCACTGCTGATGCAGAACTGAAGTTCCCCCCACAAAATGGAAAGTAGAAGCAGTTACAACAAAGCAAGGAACATCAGATGCACAGAATGGTCCTTTGCAGCAGAAAAGAACCCATAACAAATCCTGCTCACAAAAAGTACTGAACATCTTTCCCAGAGGCAGGCATTCAAACTACTATTCCTTTCCCCATGTCAAAATGTAGATAAGGCAGGCATCCTTCTAATCTATGACAAGCCTCTGGAAAAATCTTATCTTAATAAGCTTAATAAGCTCCCAGATCCTTGCCAATTTATCACCTCTCTTTGTCAGAATAAGCCCACCATCAGAAAGAGACTAAATCTGGTCAGTGCTACTCTAAATTAGAAAATAGAGACAATGTTCTACCTTACATGCTCAGCCCATGGTCCCCTAAATACCAATTACTTCAGGACATAGTCTTTAAAGTTGTCCTAGCTAAATATACTAAGGAAAAATACTGTTACATAAAAGAAATCTGAGTTGGAACTCTCTGAAAGCCCCCTAAAGATGTTTATTCTCGGTCTGCTTGAAGCCAGACTTATAATTATGACAATTAAGTAACAGGCAAGGAAAACATGACTTCCCCCACCCCATAAATATTAACCAGGGAAGGTTGTTGAGCTTAAATGTCAAACATCTATCTTCATTTCTACTCCCTCTCTTTTCCCATCCAAGATGGGACAGATTATGTTAAACAGCAGGAATCTGACCCCTGGAAGGTCACATTCTCTAAAGGGAAAAAAAAATGGATAACAAGATTAAAGCTAAGCCTAAGTATACTGTGGAGGCATACACATCAAGGTATTTGCAATCCGATGATATAACTGGTATTCCTCTCCAACAAGGCAGATCACAACTCAGCCGTTTTGTTGAAGCTCAGTAAAATATCAAAATCACTGCCCTCCACAGTCTAAGATTTAGGCTTGAGACAGCTCAAGGAATTAGGGGGTTAAAGAGGGACCATTAGAATACACTGGAGGAAAATGAAGAAGAGAGAATGATAGAACACAGGGAGAAATCAGGTTTGTTTGTTTTTTTTTTAAACTTTACAGATTTAAACAGGTAAAAATATGGAGATACGTTTTATCACATGAAAAATACCAGCCAACTGTCTTTGAAGACTTTTCTTATTCCAAAACAAATGCCAAAGCAGAAACTGAGCTACAGAAGGGATCAAGGCCTGTTTAAATCTTCCCCAGCCACTATAGTTGTCTGTCCCAGCTGACACCTTTAGATGAATTTTATTTCTCTCTTACAAGATTCTAATTTTTCTCTAATACCTCAAATGAAGATGGAAGAGGAAAGAAACTTGTCAAACTCCATCTCTTAAACCAGGAAAAAAAAAAAAAAAAAAAAAAAAAAAAAGTGGGGGGAGGGGAAAGATTCTTTCTCCAAAATTTTTAGCTTGGCCTGATTTCAAAAGGAACATTGTCCCTAGTTTATCGGTCCCCTTTTAAAAAAAAAGCTAAAAACTAAAGTTATGCCTAATGGGAACAGGATTTTTTTTTTTTTTGCAAGGGGGGTGAGGGGGGGGTGTTAGACCTTGGAAACCTTGTGATTTCTTTTTTGAAGAAAAAATATCATTCATTTACCTGATTAAAAATTGATTGATGTAATTTGGCTTTCAGACAGGTACAAAGAGAAAACCCAAAGATTCACAACAATAACTCAGTCAGTAACAGGATTCAGATGAGCTCAAAATCATCTGTCAGCTCTCCAACACACCACTGAAGAAAAGAAAATTAAAAAGCTCACAACATGGAGCTTAAGCTCCCACCAAACTAAATTATCTTTCCACAAGTGGATTTGGGTTAATGGAAAGACTTTCAAAAGAAAAAGGAAATGAAACCCTAAGGATATTTTTCATCTCTCTCTCTCTCTCTCTCTCTCTCTCTCTCTCTCTCTCTCTCTCTCCATATATATATAAAACTTAGAAATTATATACTTTTTAAAATTCCCCAGAGAAGAAGGGAAGAAAGGGGTTCCTTATTTCTTACTCATTTTTTGGCTAAGCTTTCCTATTGATCTCATATTATCACGAAAAATTTCCATTTGTTGCTGAAATGGAGAAGGAAGGAGATAGAGTGGTAGTAGATGAAGAATTTTTTTTTAAAAGAGAAAGGGTTATGAGGAGTGAAAAGCAGAAGCTGGAGGCTAGTCTCTATGCTGAATACCAGAAACTCAACAAAGTCTCTTGTAAGTTCTGGGGTCTCAAAAGAAACACCAGAGGCTTTCTACCACAAAGGAAAAAGGCTGAGAAGTCCAGAGAAATGTTTTATAGCTTTTCTTCTCAATTCCTATACATCATGCCACCTTCCATCCACCAAGGCTCTCTTCTACACTCCTCTACATCCCAGTCTTCAAGGAAACAAGGTCTATTTATGGTAGATTATCCAGGCACAAAAGAAGATTCAGGCTAAAAAATAGTCTTCTATCCATGCCTTAAACCTCTCTTCTGAAAACCCAGATATACTATCACTCTTCTCTCTCTTTGACTAACAACTAGATATTCTTTCCAACTCCCTTCTTCTATTCAGTTTCCTTTAAATTATTTTATCCTTCCAAATTCCAATAAATTCACATAATTTCTAATTTCTTCTCTATCTCTATCTCTCTCTCACACATACACACCTTTTGTCTACACATCAATCTGCTACCATCATGACTGACTTGATCCACCACTTTTTTTTTTCTTGCCCATGATTTCCAGAATGATCAAATATCCAGAAATAATAGATTTCCAAATTATCTTAAAAGAATGAAGGTTGACTATTTTGGGTTCCTCCCCAAATGAAAACCTTGAATAGAACTCATCAATGGAAGAAGACCAATAACATGATGAAGGGATGCTTCAGGACCTCAAATTCAAGGAGAGAATTGAAGCTAAGATCTCATGTTGAAATTTGGAAAGAAGCACAGCCTATTATATTAAGAGTATATAGTTAAGGGAAGTGAAGGCTGGAATATAAGTTATATCCTTTGCCTACCCTCCTAACCAGAATATTCTAATAATATTTCCTAAGGATACAAGAGATGTCTGTAATATCACATAATAACATTACCACATCAACATTTACTTTTTGGCAAGAAAGCATATAATATTCCACTATTGAATTGATGCTATCCAATACACAAAAAGCACACAGTTCACTGCTAAAGAGAACAATCTCTGACTCAAACCTGATCATCATAATTAGGTCCAATTTTTCTGACCAGACAGTGACTTGACTGGACAAAACAAAGGAAACTGTTTTAGTCCCAGATAGCCAACTGCTTAATTGGACATTTCAAAAGGGATGTCCTGGAAACATCTCAAACTGCACATGTCCAAAACAGCAGTTATTGTTTTTACCGTCCCTCATCTAAACTTATGCATTTCTGTCAAAATCAATGATCATTCTTTCAGTATCTTTGGTTTGTAAGCCTAGCACTATTCTCAAGTTTTCACTTTATCTTATCCCATATATTCAGTTATGCCATTTCAATTATTTTGAATGAAATTATTATATTTTAATTATATCATTTCTACCTACAAAACTCTTTCATCTAAACCCTTCTTTCCATTCACATACCTACCAACTTAAATGAAGCTCACCTCTTGCCTAGATCATTTCAACAACCTCCCAAATCTCTCTGCCCAAAGCCTATCCTACACACTCCTACCAAAGTAATTTTATTTAAGAGCAGAGCTTGCTATTCCCCAACTGAATTCCAGTAGCTTCTTATTGCTGTAACAGCAACATTGTTTTGCTTGGTTCTTTTCAGCAATATGGTGAACTAAGACAATTCCAACAGACTTGGGATGGAAAACGCCCATCCACATCCAGAGAAAGAACTATAAAGACTGAATACAGATTGAAGCATACTATTTTTGCTTTTTTTGTTGTTTTTTTTTTCTTGTAATTTTTCCTTTTTGTTCAAATTTTTCTTTTACAACCTAATACAAAAATATATTTTGAATGGCTGAATATGTATAGCCTATATCAGTGAGGAAAGCAGAAAAAATTGGAACTCAAAAATCTTACCCCCAAAATGCATAATTATCTGATCTTTCTCTTTATGCTTTAAGCAATCAAGGCTTCTAAGGTAACTATTAGGTATCTATCATCTGCCCTCTGAAATCTTTCTGCCACAGTTTTGAAGGATTTTGACCTATAGAATCTTCTTTTCCATTGTGCTTCATTTCCAGAATACAATGTAGATGTCAGAGAAGAAACTGCCTCATGGAGGAGCCTCTACCTCACTTTGTCCTTGTTTATGAAACCCAATACTGATACATACCCTCTCTTGTTGATCTTGTTTTTCTACATTTGCCTGTGTCCATGCTCTCCAAATTCTCCAGGTGCCAGCTGTCCCCAAAACAGCTCCCCTTCTCACTCCCCTATAGATAAGTAGACTTTTCAAGCATCAAATTCCCCAGTGTAAATCTTCCTCTCTCTTCAGCCCTCATTTCTCTTCACCCATTGGATCATTCATAAATGGAATCCCCTCACCTCCAAAATAAAGCTTCTTTCCTTTCCTTCTCCTTTTCAATCTTTTCAACTCTCTCCTCATCCACTCCCCTGTAGCTCTTCCCTTTTTGAGACCATAAAAGTCACATTCCCCTCATTGTTAGCCTTTGATTTCACCCCTGCACATTGCATGCCTCTCTAAACTCCTATTCCAATTCAGAGCTTGGCAATACTAGTGCTTCCAGGGTTTTGCTCCTGAAGTATTGTGGTCAAACTGGCTAACCAGGCCCAACCCAACTTCTGCAACCTACAGTCACCTTCTCTACAGCACCAGAAAGAGGGAGAGTGGACTACAGTAGAGGGGTAGATTTTGCTATAAGCCAGAGTCATGTCCTTGACACTGCAAAGTGCAGCCATACTGCAGAATCAAAAAAAATAGGGAAGGAGTGTTAAGTGAGATTAGGATCAGTGAGCATCAGTTACTGAAGTTTTTTTTCTTTTAAACTTTTTTTTTGGTGTTGTTGGTTTCTGGATATCCTAGACAAAAGCTTCTTAATCCCCTTTTTGCCCAAGAAATTTTTATGTAACCCCAGATATATATAAATATATATATATATGTATGTATATACATATGTAATTTTTTTTTTCTTTTTTGCTGAGGCAATTTGGGGTTAAGTGACTTGCC
>JAJPUD010029290.1:0-14010 GCA_023553655.1 Myrmecobius fasciatus
ATATAATATAATATAATATAATATAATATAATATAATATAATATAATAATATATCTCAACCCAAAGTTTTTTTATTTTTTTAATTTTTATTTTCCTCAGTTACATGTAGAAATAATTGTTTTTGGTTATCCATGTATATTCACATTTTTTAAAATGTATTTCCATATGAATTCTATTGGGAGAGAAAAATCAGAACAAAAAGGAAAAACCACAAGAGAAAAAAGTGAGCATAGCATGTATTGATTTACATTCAATCTCCATAGTTCTCTCTCTAGATGCTGATGGTGTTTTTCATCCAAAGTTTATTGGAATTGTCTTGGATCATTGAACCATTGAGAAGAACCATGTCTGTCATAGTTGATTATTGCACAATCTTGCTATTATTGTGTACATGGTATTCCTGGTTCTGCTTGTTTTGCTCAGCATCAGTTCTGTAATGCTCGGAGAAACTGAGGCAGTATTAGAGATTAGAGATTTTTTAATAGTTTATTGATAGTAGTAGAGAGATTAGACTGGTAGCCATATTAGCCAGTATCTGGATAGGACTCGTCTCAAAGTAACCAGCCCTGGAAAGTTTGAACTGGCAGCCATATTGGCCCGTTGTCTAGATCTCAAAGTATCCAGCACTCCAGTGAGGGGCTCTTATAGGGCTCCAGTGCAAAGGGGAAACAAAGGCAGAAGGAAGGGTAGAGCACTGGGGGATAAAAATTCTGGGAAAGGTCCATAAATTCAGTTCTGACAGGTTGGGGTTATGGAGAAAGGATCATAAATTCTGATAAGGAGCTAGGAGACACTGAGTCTGACACCAGAAAGATATGCCCAAACATTGGAGACAGGCTATCTGGAGTTTTATGACTCTTTGGAATGCCAGTGACCATATCTCCTAGCCCTAATTATCTCAGTCCTAATGGCCAGGAAGGGGGAGGTTTACTACCAGGGAGACTGAGGCAGAACAATTCAGGGAAATTGAGAAATGGGAACTGTTCATGAAAGTCTTTCCAGGCCTTTCTAAAACCAGCTTATTCATCATTTTTTCCACAACAATAATATTCTATCACATTCATGTACCATAACTTATTCAACCATTCCTCAATTGAGGGCATCTATTCATTTTCCATTTCTTTGCCACCACAAAAAGAGCAGCTGTAAACATTTTTGTACATATGATTTTATGATTTGTTTGGGATGCAGATCCAGTAGAGACACTACTGGATCATAAGGTATGCACAGTTTGATAGTCTTTTGGGCATAGTTCCAAATTGCTCTCCAGAATGGTTGGATCATTTCACAACTTCTACAACCATTAATGTCCCAACAAACTAACTTTTTTCCAAAAAATAGTTTATTTACTAATAGAAACTGCTCACTTAACTCAACTGGTTCAATTCCCACCTCAATCAATGAAATGGACTCCATAGAGCTAGCCAGCACATCAAAAACTAAACTGTCCATCATGAGTCAGGAAGACAGAAAAGAGTTATCTGGACTTGAGTCTTGATTTCTACATCCTCCCTTCAGCCCTTCCCATCTGCATAGCCTGAAGCCCACAAAGAACCCAAACTTGCAGCTGGCACTCAGCTGACTAGAGTGGGAATTGGGAGATAACCTGGAAATGCCAATTCCCTGAAACTGATTTTTACCATTTTCTTATTCCTTCCATGCCCCAATTCCAGCCCATCAGATATACAATCATCAAGCACACAAACACACAGAAAATTCTTCTTGCCCTTCATAGCTAGGACTGCAGATAGATGACTATGCCCCAAAACACAAAACTGTGAAAGGGGTCCCTAAAAAGTGGTCAAAACCCCTCTGCCACAAAGGACCTTACTACATTACAGAACAAAATCTGTACAACAGGACATTTCACTTGTGAGTCTTTTCCATTGGGGTATTTTGCACGTCTGTGCTGGCAAGAGTTTTTCACAAGAATGCTCCTGGCCAGCCAGTCTCAACCTTGATAACACCTCTTCTATATCAGGCCTTTATCCCTTCATGTCAAAACTTGCAATTTTAACAAGATATCTTTTACAGAGAGCTCTCTAATTCAAAAGAGTGATTCTAATGGCAGGACTCTCCCACCTTAGTGGGTGGGAAAAACATAACATTCTCACTTGTCTACCTGATTACTGAGACTAAAAATTTAGCTCCAGCTGGCCAACCATTAAGCTAATGTATCTTTGTTTAGTATCATACTAAATGGTGCTTGCTTTCTTCAGTTTCCTCCCTACTTCCCCTTGACTCAATGTCAACAATATGCCCATTCAACCTCCATAAGTCCTGTCAAACACAAAACAATCAGAGGAATTTGAAAAACAGTGATTCCAGCAGTCATGGAAAAGGGATCAGGAATCAGGAATATCTCTCCTCTCCCTGCCTCTCTCAGTAACATCTATCCTCAGCCCAGGCAGTCCCCCATGACCTCAGAATTTATACTGGAAAACCAAAATGTCGTCATCCCAAATCCCCAGATGGCAGGGTGAATATCCATTTCAATAATAGCTCACTAAATCAGCAGTGAAAGAATAACCAGGAAAAGAAACAGCTGAAATATTTCAGCAGCTGTAAATTATTTTCTCTCTCTCCCAGGCCAAGCTCCTATCCAAATGTTTTTCAATTCTCCCTCTTCATTTAGGGTTGACGTGTTGCACTCCCCCATGTAGATTCTTGTGAAGTAGTTTCTCACCATGGCTTGGGCTGGGATCAGAGAAATAGTACAAATTGCCTATATAAGGAGCAAACAAATTCTGCAAATGGAAAGTAGCCAAACTGGGCTACAATTATTTTTGAAAGTGCATTTAAAAAAAAAAAGAAGAAAAAAACTTACACTTGCCTGCAGGCAACAAAAATATACACATATAAAAGTCTGTCTATACACAGACCCACATGCATTCTCACACACACACACACACACACACACACACACAATCCCAAAAGACACTCTGCCCATCTGTTATCAGTTTTTCTAAGTGGTATATCAAATAGGTACACTTACTAAGAATACAAAAGGAGTCAGTACAGCAGGTAGGTTACAAGTAGACTTGCCAGCAGGGACATCAACAAAATCTCTAGTCTGGCCCAACCTCAGAGCCTCCACCCTACAACTGACTGGATTTCATGGCACAGTCAATGAATCCCTCTTAATCTGAAACCCAGAAAATAGACTCTAGAATGTCTAGAATGTGGTGGCATCTCTGGTGAGCTCAGGTAATTCACAGGGAACACAGGACACTCTCATTTTAAAACTACATGTCAAATTCCAGATACCTGCCTAAGTAAACACATCCAAGAAACACTCTATTATATGCCAATTTATAGGCAAGATGCATTTATAGCTTAGAAGCAATCGGCATATACATAGTGTTAATTTCAATTGGCAGAAAGTGACATCCCTAATCCTAGCCAGCCTCAAAAAAGGTGATCTGTCGATTCAGGAGTGGAAAGGGGGAAGAAAGCAACTTGCCTGATGCCCAATTTTCAAAACCTCTTCCTTGAAATGGTTGCCCCATTCCACCTCAATTCCTTTGGACACTTTACTAGCTCCTGCAAGATCTCAAGATCCCTTTGCTCCTTGCTCTACTGTTTACCTTCCTCCATCACCTACTCACTTGAAACTAAAGTGGCTTGTCGTTCCCCTCCACAGGAGGTATCCATTCACTTAGTCCATTCTATTTTATTTCTTGATTTTACTCAGTGTGACTTCCCTTAAAACTATTACTACAGGCTCTGGTTATACAGGAAAGCACTTTGTAAAGCAAGCACAGTTAATATCAGAAACCATTGTTTCAAACCAGTTCCAATTGTTCAGTAAAGAAAGCCATATACACCCAGAAAGAGGGATATGAAATGTGGACCACAACATAACATTTTCATGCTCTCTATTGATGTTTGCTTGCATTGTGTTTCCTTTCTCATATATCTTTTTCTTGTAGATATGATTTTTCTTGCACAACAAGATATGTGTGGAAATATGTATACATATATTTGATTTGTCAAGTATTTTTTTTCCCTTTATTAAAGCTTTGTATTTGCAAAACATGTATGGGTAATTTTTCAACATCGACCCTTGCAAAGCTTTCTGTTGCAAATTTTACCCCCTTAGCCTCCATCTCTCCCCTAGATGGCAGGAAATCCACTACATGTTAATTATGTTAAAATACTTGTAAGTATGTTGAAGAATTATCCATACATATGTTTTGCAAATAAAAAGCTTTAATAAAGTAAAAAATTTTTTTAATTATACACAGACAAAATTGAAGTACCTAGAATAAGAAAAAAAAATTACAAACCATTTTCCCTGAAAAGCAAACATTCAGATAAACAAGTAAGCAAAATAAAATGGTTTCAAACCAAATATCTGACTTGTGACTCACAGAAAGATGATGAGCAATGGGGAAAACAGTGGTCCTCTGATTACTTGCTACCTGGGTCTCCACATCCACACCAAAACCATTCAAAATGAGAAGCTAATGGCTGGCCCAACCCAGAGAAAGATTTGTGCAAAGGATTTGGTAGCTTTCCAATCTAAATAATCTGCTGAATAAGCAGGGAAAAAAAAAAGAATTCACAAAATGATCAGGATCCTTCTGGCAGCAGGCTGGGCACAAACAAACAACTGAACATCTAAATCAGTCATCAAGATTAGTTAGGAAAGTTAGCCAAGATTCAGCTCACTGCACCTGTCTAAAAAACCTGAGATCATTCTCATTTTTAGGACTACCTCACTTCAGAGAATGTCTTCTGTTTGCCTGGACACCTACCAACTAACTGAAGGGATCTATGTGGTTTATCATTTTGTTTACTTTGGTGTGGCTTCTAGAGATGCTTTCAAGTTCCTAATAGCTCAAACAGGATAAGTAAATAACATCTGAAATAGTAACTAGGAAATTCCAACCTTAAACCATAACTGGTTAGTTACTTGCACTCAAAGGGATGTAGAGATGGGAGGAGTGGGGGGAAGGGAGATAACAATAAGAGTCTAAGCCCAGCCCAACATCATTTCAGCGCTGTTAGCTCCCTGTTTCTCTCTGTGTGTCCCTCCTCTTCTACAAGGAAGGATGTTTTCATACCATTGCATAAAGAAGTAGAGAATCTGAGAAGCTGAAGGGAAAAGATTTTGCTTGCTTTATAACAGGGATCATGCCCACAAACAGTGCAATGAAACAGAGAATAATGGAAGGTCATTTGTGAAAAAAAGCAAGTGGAACAGTACAACAAGAATATAAAGAAATAAATTAACACTAACACCATCATCTGATTTAAGCTCAAACCTGTAAGAAAATTTTTATTTACTATTGCATCAATTGATATCAAAGTCATTTCTAGAATGGAGAGCAAAATGTTCAAACAAGCATAGTCTCTAAAACCTTCCTCTTCCCGAGGAATTTCAAGTAATAAGTATAGGAATCTTGAAAAGGGAAAAGATAAGAGTCTGGTTTAACTAATATTGAGCAACTATATCTCTATTCCTTCTTTTTGACCATTCTTCTGGAATTCTCCGAATGAGCTATATTCAAATCTAGAATCCAAACAATAAAAGCCAATTGAGTGCATCTCTTTGAATGGAAGAGTTCTTCCAAAGAAGTGGAGCCCCAAGAAGTAAATTCTTTTTTTTTTTTGAATTTTTTTTTATTAAAGCTTTTTATTTGTATAACATATGTAAGGGTAGTTCCCCAGCATTGATCTTTACAAAGCTTTCCATTACAAATTTTACCCCCAGTCCCCTCCCCTCCCCTAAATGGCAGGAACTCCATGACATGTTAATAATGTTGAATTACTTGACAAGTTATGCAAGAAATATCCTATCTACAAGAAAAAAAAGAAAATCAGAGAAAGGCAACACAATGCAAGCAAATATCAATAGAGATCATGAATATGTTATGTTGTGGTCCATATTTCATATCCCTCTCTCTAGGTGTATATGGTTTTCTTCAGTGAACAATTGGAACTGGTTTGAGACAATTCTTTGTTGCAGAGAGCCATGTCCATCAGAATTGATCATCATGTAATACTGTTGCTGTGTATGATGATCTCCTGGTTCTGCTCATTTCACTCAGCATCAGTTCATGCAAGTCTCTCCAGGCCTCTCTGAAATCGTCCTGCTGGTCATTTCTTACAGAACAATAATATTCTATAACATTCACATACCATAATTTATTCAGCCACTCTCCAATTGATGGGCATCCCTTCAGTTTCCAGTTTCTAGCCACTACAAAAAGGGCTGCCACAAACATTCTTGCACATGTGGGGCCCTTTCCCTCTTCTAAGATCTCTTTGGGATATAGGCCCAGTAGAAACACTGCTGGGTCAAAGGGTATGCACAGTTTGATAACTTTTTGAGCATAGCTCCAAATTGCTCTCCAGAATGGTTGGATCCGTTCACAGTTCCCCCAACAAGGTATTAGTGTCCCAGTTTTCCCACATCCCCTCCAACATTCATCGTTATCTTTTCCTGTCATTTTAGCCAATCTGACAGGTGTGTAGTGGTACCTCAGGGTTGTCTTAATTTGCATTTCTCTGATCAATAGTGATTTGGAGCAACTTTTCATATGACTAAGAAGTAAATTCTTTTAAAACGAAGAGGAAGGATATTGCCCTTAAAAAAACCTGAAGGTCTTAATCCATTCACCTATTTCTTCCTGTAGGGAATCTAAGGGGCTTTTTCCAGAAGCCTAGAAAAAAAATTTTTAAAAACAGAAAAAACATATAAAAAAGATTGAAAGAAAAGGGGACAGTTACTGTGTCAGCTTTTTTTTTTAAATTGTCTTTCTTTAATAAAAGGAAGGACTCATTTTTGTCATCTCTAAGCAGATAGCACTGATCTATTTATTCAGCCCTATCTTCTTTTCTGAATTCCCATCTTACATGAGCAACTGCCTATTGGATATCTCAAACTAATGTCTCAAACAAAGATGTCTCAAACTAAACACATACAAAACAGAACTCATCTTTCCTCCAAAAAAAAATCTTCCTTTCTTTTAATCTATTCCATCACTAGGCAGTGATATCAAACTCTAAGAGGAAGGAGGCCTATACAAAACTATACAAAAGAAAAATGACCAAGCAGCCTCACCTGATAGGCTAATTAACTTTCCTTTTTTGCCTTGCAATGTCACCATAAACCTATGTAAAATTGTGTGTGTGTTGCACAGGGTAATGTGCCTGTCTTCTGCCTCTGTCTCCCTTTGTTCCAGGACTTTGCTATTTACCTGACAAGTGCACATCAGCTACTGCTAATTAAACATTTTATCTTGCCCCCTCATTTTTTAACTTCCTGTCAAATGGACCAAAGCAGCAGAAATTACTCCCAAGGAAGGCCTTAGAACCTTTAAGTTGAAGAATTCTCCAACAATCTTTAATTTTAATCCTTTCCAGGAACTCTATGATCCAATGGTACTGACTTTCTTGTTGATTCTCTAAAACTATATACTATCTTCGACTGAAAAGACATGGGCCTTTTAAATGGCTGTCCTCCATGCCTAGAATGCTCTACCTTCCCTGTTTTCTGGGTTCTTTTGAGACTCAACATAAATCCTACACTTTGTGCAAAAGGCCTTTCCCATGACAATGGAAAAAATAGATTGGATACAAGTTGCTTAAAAAGGGAAAAAATGTATGCATTTTGTTTTCTTTCTCTTTTTTTTTCCTTTTTGATCTGATTTTTCTTGTGAGAGCATGATATTTGTGGAAATATGTTTAGAAGAACTGCATATATATTGAATCACTTGCTATCTAGGGGAGGTAATGGGAGAAGGGAGGGAAAAAAATTAGAACACCAGGTTTTGTAAGGGTGAATGTTGAAAATTATCCATGTATATATTTTGAAAATAAAAAGCTTTCATTTAAAAAAAAAAGAAAGAAAAAAAGGGAAACAAAGGAATTTATATTTTATCCCATAAGTAAAGGAAGCACTGGAGCTATAGACTAGGAGAGTGACATGTTCAAATCTACACTGAAGCAAATTTACTTTTGGTAGGTATGTGAACAATGGACTGCAGTGTGGAGAAACTTGAGGAAGAGAGGCTAATTAGAAGGCTGTTGAAATAACTGAGCAAAGAAAAGTGATAAATACATGAACTAAGGTGTGTCAACAATCACAGTATGACAAGTCTTATATGAAAACCAAGTTTATTACAAAAGAAATGAACATATATGTGGAACTCAAAGGGTTCCCTGTCATTACAAAAGTTTACAATTTTATAACAGTAGAACAAAGGGAGAAGGATAGTGCAACATGGGTAAGGGGAATAGTAAAGCAAAGATTGAAAAAAGACAAAACCACTCTCCATGGAGAGGAGTAAGGTGATGACAAAAGGCTCATTCTTTTCCCCTGAAAACTGCTAGAACAAGGTTTCTTAAACTTTTCCACTTACAAACCCTTTTTCTCCCAAGAAATTTTTACATGACTCCAGGTATATAGTTTATATAAAATAGATGTACAAACCAAACACTTAGAGATAATGAATCATAATTTTGCGATCCCCAATTACAAGTTACACGTCCTCATAAGGCAGAGTAAGGAACATGGAGACTGCAGACCTCATGTAGACTGCAAAATTATTTGGTCTGATCCTGCCACGGAAACTGCAAATGACAATCACTTCCTACTGCTTGAGTTCTTTAAGTTGACAATTTTGTATGGCCCTCTGTGTTATAAATATCCACATGGCCCTTGGCAGAAAAAAGGTTCCCCATACATAAACCACAGTTTAAGAAGTTGGGTGCTAAACTAGGTAGATAAAAGGGTCTACTTATCTTCAAATGACTCCAAAAAAGGAAAAATGAGGTCTCTTTTAGACATTTTAAGCATGAGTTATCATTGTTTGAGTTATCATAATTTGAAATGTTTAAAAGGCCACTGCTGATGCAGAACTGAAGTTCCCCCCACAAAATGGAAAGTAGAAGCAGTTACAACAAAGCAAGGAACATCAGATGCACAGAATGGTCCTTTGCAGCAGAAAAGAACCCATAACAAATCCTGCTCACAAAAAGTACTGAACATCTTTCCCAGAGGCAGGCATTCAAACTACTATTCCTTTCCCCATGTCAAAATGTAGATAAGGCAGGCATCCTTCTAATCTATGACAAGCCTCTGGAAAAATCTTATCTTAATAAGCTTAATAAGCTCCCAGATCCTTGCCAATTTATCACCTCTCTTTGTCAGAATAAGCCCACCATCAGAAAGAGACTAAATCTGGTCAGTGCTACTCTAAATTAGAAAATAGAGACAATGTTCTACCTTACATGCTCAGCCCATGGTCCCCTAAATACCAATTACTTCAGGACATAGTCTTTAAAGTTGTCCTAGCTAAATATACTAAGGAAAAATACTGTTACATAAAAGAAATCTGAGTTGGAACTCTCTGAAAGCCCCCTAAAGATGTTTATTCTCGGTCTGCTTGAAGCCAGACTTATAATTATGACAATTAAGTAACAGGCAAGGAAAACATGACTTCCCCCACCCCATAAATATTAACCAGGGAAGGTTGTTGAGCTTAAATGTCAAACATCTATCTTCATTTCTACTCCCTCTCTTTTCCCATCCAAGATGGGACAGATTATGTTAAACAGCAGGAATCTGACCCCTGGAAGGTCACATTCTCTAAAGGGAAAAAAAAATGGATAACAAGATTAAAGCTAAGCCTAAGTATACTGTGGAGGCATACACATCAAGGTATTTGCAATCCGATGATATAACTGGTATTCCTCTCCAACAAGGCAGATCACAACTCAGCCGTTTTGTTGAAGCTCAGTAAAATATCAAAATCACTGCCCTCCACAGTCTAAGATTTAGGCTTGAGACAGCTCAAGGAATTAGGGGGTTAAAGAGGGACCATTAGAATACACTGGAGGAAAATGAAGAAGAGAGAATGATAGAACACAGGGAGAAATCAGGTTTGTTTGTTTTTTTTTTAAACTTTACAGATTTAAACAGGTAAAAATATGGAGATACGTTTTATCACATGAAAAATACCAGCCAACTGTCTTTGAAGACTTTTCTTATTCCAAAACAAATGCCAAAGCAGAAACTGAGCTACAGAAGGGATCAAGGCCTGTTTAAATCTTCCCCAGCCACTATAGTTGTCTGTCCCAGCTGACACCTTTAGATGAATTTTATTTCTCTCTTACAAGATTCTAATTTTTCTCTAATACCTCAAATGAAGATGGAAGAGGAAAGAAACTTGTCAAACTCCATCTCTTAAACCAGGAAAAAAAAAAAAAAAAAAAAAAAAAAAAAGTGGGGGGAGGGGAAAGATTCTTTCTCCAAAATTTTTAGCTTGGCCTGATTTCAAAAGGAACATTGTCCCTAGTTTATCGGTCCCCTTTTAAAAAAAAAGCTAAAAACTAAAGTTATGCCTAATGGGAACAGGATTTTTTTTTTTTTTGCAAGGGGGGTGAGGGGGGGGTGTTAGACCTTGGAAACCTTGTGATTTCTTTTTTGAAGAAAAAATATCATTCATTTACCTGATTAAAAATTGATTGATGTAATTTGGCTTTCAGACAGGTACAAAGAGAAAACCCAAAGATTCACAACAATAACTCAGTCAGTAACAGGATTCAGATGAGCTCAAAATCATCTGTCAGCTCTCCAACACACCACTGAAGAAAAGAAAATTAAAAAGCTCACAACATGGAGCTTAAGCTCCCACCAAACTAAATTATCTTTCCACAAGTGGATTTGGGTTAATGGAAAGACTTTCAAAAGAAAAAGGAAATGAAACCCTAAGGATATTTTTCATCTCTCTCTCTCTCTCTCTCTCTCTCTCTCTCTCTCTCTCTCTCTCTCCATATATATATAAAACTTAGAAATTATATACTTTTTAAAATTCCCCAGAGAAGAAGGGAAGAAAGGGGTTCCTTATTTCTTACTCATTTTTTGGCTAAGCTTTCCTATTGATCTCATATTATCACGAAAAATTTCCATTTGTTGCTGAAATGGAGAAGGAAGGAGATAGAGTGGTAGTAGATGAAGAATTTTTTTTTAAAAGAGAAAGGGTTATGAGGAGTGAAAAGCAGAAGCTGGAGGCTAGTCTCTATGCTGAATACCAGAAACTCAACAAAGTCTCTTGTAAGTTCTGGGGTCTCAAAAGAAACACCAGAGGCTTTCTACCACAAAGGAAAAAGGCTGAGAAGTCCAGAGAAATGTTTTATAGCTTTTCTTCTCAATTCCTATACATCATGCCACCTTCCATCCACCAAGGCTCTCTTCTACACTCCTCTACATCCCAGTCTTCAAGGAAACAAGGTCTATTTATGGTAGATTATCCAGGCACAAAAGAAGATTCAGGCTAAAAAATAGTCTTCTATCCATGCCTTAAACCTCTCTTCTGAAAACCCAGATATACTATCACTCTTCTCTCTCTTTGACTAACAACTAGATATTCTTTCCAACTCCCTTCTTCTATTCAGTTTCCTTTAAATTATTTTATCCTTCCAAATTCCAATAAATTCACATAATTTCTAATTTCTTCTCTATCTCTATCTCTCTCTCACACATACACACCTTTTGTCTACACATCAATCTGCTACCATCATGACTGACTTGATCCACCACTTTTTTTTTTCTTGCCCATGATTTCCAGAATGATCAAATATCCAGAAATAATAGATTTCCAAATTATCTTAAAAGAATGAAGGTTGACTATTTTGGGTTCCTCCCCAAATGAAAACCTTGAATAGAACTCATCAATGGAAGAAGACCAATAACATGATGAAGGGATGCTTCAGGACCTCAAATTCAAGGAGAGAATTGAAGCTAAGATCTCATGTTGAAATTTGGAAAGAAGCACAGCCTATTATATTAAGAGTATATAGTTAAGGGAAGTGAAGGCTGGAATATAAGTTATATCCTTTGCCTACCCTCCTAACCAGAATATTCTAATAATATTTCCTAAGGATACAAGAGATGTCTGTAATATCACATAATAACATTACCACATCAACATTTACTTTTTGGCAAGAAAGCATATAATATTCCACTATTGAATTGATGCTATCCAATACACAAAAAGCACACAGTTCACTGCTAAAGAGAACAATCTCTGACTCAAACCTGATCATCATAATTAGGTCCAATTTTTCTGACCAGACAGTGACTTGACTGGACAAAACAAAGGAAACTGTTTTAGTCCCAGATAGCCAACTGCTTAATTGGACATTTCAAAAGGGATGTCCTGGAAACATCTCAAACTGCACATGTCCAAAACAGCAGTTATTGTTTTTACCGTCCCTCATCTAAACTTATGCATTTCTGTCAAAATCAATGATCATTCTTTCAGTATCTTTGGTTTGTAAGCCTAGCACTATTCTCAAGTTTTCACTTTATCTTATCCCATATATTCAGTTATGCCATTTCAATTATTTTGAATGAAATTATTATATTTTAATTATATCATTTCTACCTACAAAACTCTTTCATCTAAACCCTTCTTTCCATTCACATACCTACCAACTTAAATGAAGCTCACCTCTTGCCTAGATCATTTCAACAACCTCCCAAATCTCTCTGCCCAAAGCCTATCCTACACACTCCTACCAAAGTAATTTTATTTAAGAGCAGAGCTTGCTATTCCCCAACTGAATTCCAGTAGCTTCTTATTGCTGTAACAGCAACATTGTTTTGCTTGGTTCTTTTCAGCAATATGGTGAACTAAGACAATTCCAACAGACTTGGGATGGAAAACGCCCATCCACATCCAGAGAAAGAACTATAAAGACTGAATACAGATTGAAGCATACTATTTTTGCTTTTTTTGTTGTTTTTTTTTTCTTGTAATTTTTCCTTTTTGTTCAAATTTTTCTTTTACAACCTAATACAAAAATATATTTTGAATGGCTGAATATGTATAGCCTATATCAGTGAGGAAAGCAGAAAAAATTGGAACTCAAAAATCTTACCCCCAAAATGCATAATTATCTGATCTTTCTCTTTATGCTTTAAGCAATCAAGGCTTCTAAGGTAACTATTAGGTATCTATCATCTGCCCTCTGAAATCTTTCTGCCACAGTTTTGAAGGATTTTGACCTATAGAATCTTCTTTTCCATTGTGCTTCATTTCCAGAATACAATGTAGATGTCAGAGAAGAAACTGCCTCATGGAGGAGCCTCTACCTCACTTTGTCCTTGTTTATGAAACCCAATACTGATACATACCCTCTCTTGTTGATCTTGTTTTTCTACATTTGCCTGTGTCCATGCTCTCCAAATTCTCCAGGTGCCAGCTGTCCCCAAAACAGCTCCCCTTCTCACTCCCCTATAGATAAGTAGACTTTTCAAGCATCAAATTCCCCAGTGTAAATCTTCCTCTCTCTTCAGCCCTCATTTCTCTTCACCCATTGGATCATTCATAAATGGAATCCCCTCACCTCCAAAATAAAGCTTCTTTCCTTTCCTTCTCCTTTTCAATCTTTTCAACTCTCTCCTCATCCACTCCCCTGTAGCTCTTCCCTTTTTGAGACCATAAAAGTCACATTCCCCTCATTGTTAGCCTTTGATTTCACCCCTGCACATTGCATGCCTCTCTAAACTCCTATTCCAATTCAGAGCTTGGCAATACTAGTGCTTCCAGGGTTTTGCTCCTGAAGTATTGTGGTCAAACTGGCTAACCAGGCCCAACCCAACTTCTGCAACCTACAGTCACCTTCTCTACAGCACCAGAAAGAGGGAGAGTGGACTACAGTAGAGGGGTAGATTTTGCTATAAGCCAGAGTCATGTCCTTGACACTGCAAAGTGCAGCCATACTGCAGAATCAAAAAAAATAGGGAAGGAGTGTTAAGTGAGATTAGGATCAGTGAGCATCAGTTACTGAAGTTTTTTTTCTTTTAAACTTTTTTTTTGGTGTTGTTGGTTTCTGGATATCCTAGACAAAAGCTTCTTAATCCCCTTTTTGCCCAAGAAATTTTTATGTAACCCCAGATATATATAAATATATATATATATGTATGTATATACATATGTAATTATTTTTTTTTCTTTTTTGCTGAGGCAATTTGGGGTTAAGTGACTTGCC
>JAJPUD010029291.1:0-14009 GCA_023553655.1 Myrmecobius fasciatus
TTTATGTGGATTTATTTTGAATCCTGCAACTTTGCTAAAGTTGTGAAATGTTTCTAGTAATTTTTTAATGAAGTCTCTAGGGTTCTCTAAGTATACCATCATGTCATCTGCAAAGAGTGATAAATTGGTTTCCTCATTTCCTGTAATTCCTTTAATCTCTTTTTCTTCTCTTACTGCCAAAGTTAACATTTCTAATAGAATATTAAATAATAATGGTGACAGTGGGAAGCCTTGTTTCACTCCTGATCTTATTGGGAATGGTTCTGTTTGTCTCCATTACATATGATGCTTGTTTATGGTTTTAAATAGATGCTACTAATCATTTTAAGGAAAAGCCCATTTATTCCTATACTCTCTAGTGTTTTTAATAGGAATGGGTGTTGGATTTTATCAAATGCTTTTTCTGCATCTATTGAGATAATCACATGGTTTTTGTTAGTTTGGTTATTAATATAATTGATTATGCTGATAGTTTTCCTGATATTGAACCAGCCCTGCATTCCTGGTATAAATCCTACTTGGTCATAGTGTACTGTCCTGGGGATGACTTTCTGTAATCTCATTGCTAATATCTTATTTAAAATTTTTGCATCAATATTCATTAGGGAAATGGGTCTATAGTTTTCTTTCTCTGTTTTCACCCTACCTGGTTTAGCTATCAGCACCATATCGGTATCATAGAAGGAATTTGGTAGTATAACTTCTGTCCCTATTTTCTCAAATAGTTTGTATAGCATTGGAATTAATTGTTCTTTGAATGTTTGGTAGAATTCACATGTAAATCCATCTGGCCCTGGAGATTTTTTCTTAGGGAGTTGGTTAACAGCTTGTTCTGTTTCTTTTTCTAATATGGGGCTATTTAAATAATTTATTTCCTCTTCTGTTAACCTGGGCAATCTATATTTTTGTAGATATTCCTCCATTTCATTTAGATTATTAAGCTTACTGGCATAAAGTTGGGCAAAGTAACTCCTAATTATTGCTCTAATTTCCTCTTCATTGGAGGAAAGTTCTCCTTTATCATTCTTGAGACTAACAATTTGATTTTCCTCTTTCCTTTTTCTTATCAAATTAACTAAAGGCTTATCTAGTTTGTTGGGTTTTTTTTTTTTCGTAAAACCAACTCTTAGTTTTATTTATTAATTCAGTAGTTTTCTTATTATCAATTTCTTTAATTTCCCCTTTTATTTTTAGAATTTCCAATTTGGTATTTAATTGAGGGTTTTTAATTTGTTCTTTTTCTAGTTTTTTTAAAAATAATAAGCCCAATTCGTTGATCTTTCCTCTCTCTATTTTATGCAAGTAAGCCTCTAGAGATATAAAATTGCCCTTTATGACCGCTTTTGGCCAATTGTATTTTCTAAGGAATTGTTTCCTCACTCAGTTTTTGTCCTTCCTTTTCCAAGCTGTTAACTCTCTCTTGCTTGCCTCTCATATTGTTTCACAGTTTTTCTTCTACCTCTCTTATTTGACTTCTAAGGCCTTTATGAGCTCTTCCAAGAAGGTTCTTCAGGCTTGATGACCATTCATGTCCCCCTTTGAAGTTTTGCACGTAGGCATTTTGTCCTCTTTCAAGTTGGATTTTTGGTCTTCTCTGTTACCATGGTAGCTTTCTGTGAGCAAGGTTCTTTTTTATTTCTCGCTCATTTTCTTTCTCCCTCCCCATTTCCTGACTTTTAAAGTTGAACTATGTTAAATATCATCATCCTCAAGCTTCCTGTGCAGCTTGGAGCTTTGACTTTGATCACAGGAGCACTTTGTGTTTGGTTGCCACTTACAGAGCTGAGGGTAGCCCAACCCAGTCCCACTTGTTGTTTCCTGGTTTTCCAGACTGGCATTTGCCTTCTGTCTTAGGACTGGAGCCTGTCCCACTGGTCTGCTCTTTTTCTGTTCTATTGAGTCAGGATTTCAGGTCTCAGTTGCTGATTTGTGCAGTGATTAAGATCCTCCCTCTGGCTTTCCTGGAGTCTCTCTGAGCTGAACTGTGTACCTCTCTTACTTAAGGGAGACTAACCTTTCTTAAAGTATTTCCAATCTATCTTGAGTTGGAAATTTTTTTCATTCTGTCTCTTCATAGGCTCTTTCATTCTAGAGCTCTGGCAGGGGCTTGGTTTCATGTTAGTTTTGAGGGAAACTGGGAAAACTCAAGCAGCTTCCTGGTTTCACTCCACTATCTTGACTATGCCCCATCCTCTTTTTCTACTTGTGCTTTTGACCCACAAGCGTAGATAATTTAGGTTAAAAACTTTGTAGTCATCCAGAAAGTTGGTAATCCTGCCATGTCTTTATTTTACTGTGCATTCTTTTAAAAAAAATTTTACTGTGCATTCTTCTGACAAAATAGTGTCTAGGAAGGCATAGCAGAAGATGCATCATCTTCCAATGAATAGGCTTGTATAGAAATAAAATGAGTCTGAAAGCCCACCAGAGAATGACTAAGGACTAGGATTGATCCTTCCATTCCATTGTTTAGTTCAGGATTTGAGCCTTTGTAGAAACTTACCTAGGTCCCTTGATTCTTCACTCCGTGTCCGTGTGGATTGCACCTTTGAGAAGACAAAAATTACATCTTTTTTCTCTAATTTTTGGAACTTTGGTAATTTCCTGTATTTTACTTTATACATTTAAAAACGTGGTTCTGAGACTCTTCTCATGAGTACATAGCCTTTAGCAGACTGACTTGCTAAGGGATCTAGGACATACCAAAAAGGAAGAGCTCCTGTTCTAGGAGATAGGAAATTCAGGAGCTGAAGTTAAAAGATCCAAGTTGGAATTCCAGCTCTGTCTCTTGCAGCCTGTGTGACCTTTGCCTTAACCACTTTGGGTCTCAATTTTCTTTTCTATAAAACAAGACAGGAGTGTTGATTGAACTAAATATGTGGTCTAAATGTAGCAGTAGCAGTCTGAAGAGAAAAGACTTCATTTGAAAGGAGGTCCATTTTTCTCTGTGTTGTAGCATTCAACCCTGAACTTCCATCCATTTCTTTAGACTAACTCTCCCAGCACATTGTGAGAATGCAAAGAAGGGCTCAGAATTACCAGTGACTATGGTGCATTGAGAAAAAGTCAGCACAAAAAGAATGACATTTATGCATGGTGGTAGAAAGAAGGCTCCTGAGATATGAGAATGAAAGCCTCTATGGCCTGGTGAAAAGCTGTCTCTGTAGAATATGTTTTTCAAAGTTTCTATCATTACGGATCGAACCATTCTGGAGAGCAGTTTGGAACTATGCTCAAATAGTTATCAAACTGTGCATACCCTTTGACTCAGCAGTATTTCTATTGGGCTTATATCCCAAAGAGATCTTGAAGGAAAGGGCCCCACATGTGCAAGAATGTTTGTGGCAGCCCTTTTTGTAGTGGCCGGAAACTGGAAACTGAATGGATGCCCATCAGTTGGAGAATGGCTGAATAAATTATGGTATATGAATATTATGGAATATTATTGTTCTGTAAGAAACGACCAGCAGGATGATTTCAGAGAGGCCTGGAGAGACTTGCATGAACTGATGCTGAGCGAAATGAACAGAACCAGGAGATCATTATACACAGCAACAAGACTATAGGACAATCAATTCTGAAGGACATGGTGCTCTTCAACAATGAGATGATTCAAAGCAGTTCCAATTGTTCAATGATGAAGAAAGCCATCTACACCCAGGGAGAGGCCTGTGGGATCTCAGTGTGGACCACAACATAGCATTTTCACACTCTCTATTGATGTTTGCTTGCATTATGTTTTCCTTCGCAGGTTTTTTTTTCCTGTACATCAAGTTAACTGTATAAATCTATATACACATTCGATCTGTCAAATATTTTAACATAATTAACATATATTAGACTTCCTGCCATCTAGGGGAGGGGGGAAAATTTGTAACAGAAAGCTTTGCAAAGGTCAGTGTTGAAAAATTACCTATGCATATGTTTTGCAAATAAAAATCTTTAATAAAAAAAGGTTCTATCACTTATCTACTTTGTCTTCACTTTCAGGTGTGCCCACACCATATTGCAATCTGTACTTTAAAGTCTAATGACAAGGTGTACCCAGGTTTTTCTGAAAGCATACTGATCATCATTTCTCATAGTATAATAGTATTCTATTACGTTCATATATCACAACTTGTTCAGACATTCCTCAATGGATGCCCATCCCTTCAATTTCCAATTCTTTGCCACCCCACAAAAAAGCTGGATGGTTTTGTGCATAGAGGTCCTTTTCCTTTTTGATGTGTAGCATTCACATAGAGGTATATAATATTCCAAGCCTGGAAAAACAGAGGAACTTCCCATGAACACTGGGCAGAGGAGTTAGAATGTGACAAGATTATGTGGAATTTGAGAGTTGGAAGAGACCTCAGTAACCATCTAGCAGATATTCATGGATGAATCTCCATTGTAATGTCTTTACCAAGTGGTCATCCCACTTCTGCTAAAAGACCCCCAAGGAAGGCAACCCACCACCTCCTGATAGTAACTCCTTCTACTTTGGGAAAATTCAGTATGGGGAAGTTTTCCCTGACATAAATTGAACCTAATTTTGCTCTTCTTTTTTTCCAATTGTGCCTTCTGGAGCTGTACCAAAGAGGGTCCTTCAAGACAACTTTCCTGTTCCTCTGTCTACTTTGCCCTCACCCCACCAACCTTTTCTTCTCCAGGGAAAGTGACATTCCTAGCTCTTGTCAGCCAGTTCTCTTGTGGGCTTGAGGCTCTTTGTCATCCTGGTTGCCCACATCTGGATATTCTTCAGCTTCTCAATGTGCTTCTTAAATTGTGGTACCCAAGACTGAGTATGGTATGTGGTACTACTCCCAGTGAAGCCTCACAAGGCCAGAGTAGAGTGATTCTGTCACCTCTGTCTTTGCCAAAGCTATGCTCCTTCTATTTAAGCCCAAGATGGCATTCATTTTTGAGTTTGCAGATGATGAAAACCCCCAGGTCTTGTTCAGAGTAACCATCCTCCAAGCTTAAATTCATGAAATTTATTTTTTGTACCCAAGGGTAAGACTTTACATTTTCCCCTTTTAAATATCATCATCTTAGATTCATCCACAGGTCCCTCACTTTTTTTTGGGATCCTAACTTTGTCATTCACTGTTGGTTTTCCCTCCCATTTTGTTGGCATGCTGTCTGTACTTTTATCTATGTCATCGATGAAGAAAAGTATTGTACCTCTGAATTCTCTGGTTTAAAGAACTTTTAGGGAAGGAAATTCCATCTGCCTGTGCAGGTTAACTTTGGTGAAAATCATTGAGATAAATGTTAAAATAGTTTAGTGTAGATTATAAGGGTTCTCCCTTGGGGACCTTCTGCCACGTTGACAACTACTCTTTGAGTCTGGTCACCCACCCATCTGATTGGCTCACCCTCCTATCTTTGAGCCTGTTTGATTGTATTATCATCTAATCCACAGGAACAATATGATCTTACTCCCAATGACCATTATTCAGCATATGTTTTGTAAGCAGTGCTAGCTGCTCCAAGATTTTTTCTTAGCAGAAATGCGACATCACCAGATCTGCGCCTTAAAAACAAGTTATTTTGGTTATGGTGTGAAGCTTGGATTTTAAGAAGGAGAGAGTGAAGGCAATTCCTGAAAGTTGAGGGAGGAGCAGGGAGTCACAGGTAGAATGTCGACTCCTAAGACAGCTCAGAATTGGAGATAGTGATTTGGGAGTTATCCCTAGAAAAGGGATAATTATGAAGCCATAGGAGTGAATGAGATTATGTAAAGAGAAGAGGAATAAATTTCCCTCTTGTTAGGCCTGTGGCCCCAGGAGAGAGCACCAAGAATTCTGTTCTGCAAGTAGAAATGGTTGAGGAGGAGACCAAGTATAGCCCTGGCTGAAGGAGTTAATTTGTAGTTGTTCATTTAGATGTGTGTAAATGGAGATCTTGGGGAAGTTAAGTGGTGCTGAAGTGGATAAAGCACCTGGCCTGGAGCTAGGAGAGCCTGAGTTCAAGTCTGGTCTCAGAAACTCAGCTGGGTGACTGACCCTAAGCAAGTCCCTTTACTCTGATTGCCTCCAATTCCTTCATCTGTGAAATGAGTTGGAGAAAAATGACAGACAACTCCAGTACCTTGGTCAAGAAAACCCCAAATGGGGTCACCGAGAATTCTACACAACTGAAAAACAACAAATTTAGAATGTAGGATTGTGAATGTAGAGTTGGAAGAGGCCTTACAGGTCATGGGATCCATATCCCTTGTCTTAGAGAAAAGGAAAGGCAGGGCCCATCATCCGATGGGGAATGGCAGAGGTAGGCCCAATGTATGCTGCTTTCCTTGTGCTGGTAAGACGGAGTTGACCAAGTTGAGGAGGAGCAGCTCCCCCCAGTCCTCAGTGTTGGCCCCTGGCCTGCCCAGTTGTGGGTGAGCTGAGAACAGACAACATAGCTTCATCCTGAATGAACAGCACAAAGAATGTGTGATACTTCACTCCCTTATGGAGGCTGGGTAGAGATCCAGTGCCCTTAGCCCAACCCTGCTTATGGGAAGGCCAAAATACAATGACGGGACCAGGTGGGAGGGCTGCTTTGGATTTTATGGAGTTGATCTTGCCAGCTAGATGTGGTTTCTGGCCTTCTGTGAGCAGCACCATGCAGATTAAGCACCCTGGGGTGAGATTCCAGCTGCCCTACCCCTCTTGGTTGCTTAGATGAGTTTCATGGAGATGGCAGGACTGTCTTAATTGCTTTTGCCCTGTCCTTTGTGCATTGCCCCTCTCTTCTCTTTTGTTTCCACAAAAATCTAAGGCCAGAAGGCCCCTACTCCAAAAAGTTGATTTGAGGTGGAAGAGAGGAGGGAGAGAGGGAGAGGGGAAGAGAAGAGAGGAGAGGGGTAGGAAAGGCTTAGCCAATAGGGGATTGCTGGATTAATCCTGGATCTGGTGTTCTTCTTGAATTACTCAATCTTTTCTGCATCATAAATCTGGAGGCTCTCTTTTCCTCTTGGTTTTAAAAAGTACAGGCTAAATATTTTAACATAATTAACATGTAGTGGATATCCTGCCATCTAGGGGAGGGGTGGGGAGTTGGGGGAAAAATTTGTAACGGAAAGCTATGTAAGGGTTATTGTTGAAGAATTACCCACACATATGTTATGCAAATAAAATAAAAATTAAAAAAAAAAGTACAGGCTATAGTGTTCTCAGTAAGTGATGGATGATGAGACCCAAGCATATCGTGACTTCTTTGAGGTGTAAAATCTGGTTTATAGGGAAATGACAATATTGCTGAGCTGAGAAATCCTGTTGCCTAGACCTGTGCTTTTCCTGGGAATGGTGACAATTATAAAAGCCTATATCCACCCAGCCTGTCCTCTACACTGACCTCTCCTTTCGAGTGCAAGCTTCAGTCTGTTGAAAAGCAGTGACTGATTGTATGCTGACCGCATTGACAGGCTCACTTTTTCAATACTTGTTTCCATGGCATTGCTGAGTATTTAGACTGGAGTTTGCCACCCTGGGAAACTTTGAGGGGACTTTGCCCTCCCCTGCTCCATCCCACCAGTAGTCATTAGATGCCCTGGAAGTCCAGTTCTAGGGACCCTAATGATCATTACAAGTTCTGTCCAGATCTCAAGAGGAACTTGCAAACTCAGCATGAAGGGGCCACTGGGATCTCTCCCCTATTACCCGACATCTACCAGATGTTGAACGCTGACTCTTGGTTGGATGCTGCCCCCTCTCTCCCCATGCTTCCTTTCCCAGCCCCTTTGGAGCTTACCCTGAGGTCTGTTCCACTTGGATCATCAGGTCTACCACCCCTTTCTCAACAGCCGTTTGTTGAAGACATGGCTGGTGACATTTCTTGTATGAAGAAGCAGGCATTGACTATAGTAATCCTTCTAGTAAAATGGTGAAATCCTGAGCTTTGCCATGTTCCTGCTTCTGTGCCCTTGGACCCACTGGGATTGCCATCTTAGCTGCTCTTGCATGCTAAAGATTCCTCGGCTTTGTTATTCTCTATGCCACTAGGCCCTAAGAACTACTGGGCCTTTGTCCATGTCAGCTAATTTCTCTGTTACATTAGAGTACAAACTTTTGGGAGAAAGGATTGTGTTGCTTTTCTATTTGTATCAAGCAGTGCTTAGCATGCAGAAGGCAGGTAGATGGCACAGGGGATGAAAGGTTGGGCTTGGAGTCAGGAAGACCAGAGTTCAAATTGTGCCTCAGATCCTAACTGTGTGACTCTTTCTGCCTGTTTTTACTTCTGTAAAATGGGGATTAAAAACAGCACCTGCTATGAAGATCAACTGAGATAATATTGGTAAAGTGCTTAGCACAGTGCCTAGCACACAGTAGGTACTACATGAAGGCTTATTCCCTTTCCCCTAAATGCTGTTCCTATCCATTCCATTTACAGTTGTTGTGATTTGGGCCCTGGGTTACTCTTGGCTACTAAGAAAACATTTATCTCCCAGAAAAGCCACCTAGATGCCATGTTCTTTCTTTTCAAGACCATTTCACCTGTCAAGTTGGAAGGTAGAAGAAATTCTTGTTAAAATTAAGACTTTCGGGGCGGAGCCAAGATGGCGAACTGCAGACAGCTTTCTCTGTGAACTCCTGGGATCTTCCCTCAAACCCAGACAAAGTGAGCCTTCGAACTGGTTTTTGAGTGAGGGCCCCGCCAACACACTTCTATCAAAAATCTACCTTGAAAGAACTCCAGAGAAGGTTAGCCTCAGGGGAAATCGGCCGCTGGTCGCGATCAGACTCCAGCCGGGGCGGAAGTCAGGGCTGCTATTAGAGGGGCGGATTTTGGGCACCCAGGAAGCCCCTGGGAGACGCCTGGGCCACTTTGCTCTGCTTGCGGGCAGGTGCTTTGGCAGATCTGCCTTTGGAAAAGGGTAGATCGAGAGCAGCTGAAAACGTGGTCCTAGTGCGAATCTAGCCTGACCAGCCTCAGACCAAAAGTCAACTGGGCAAACTGCCCCAGGGCAAATACAAATTGTTGCAGTTTTCTCTGGTTTTGACCAATATCCCAACTTTAAATCATGAGCAAGAAGCAGAAGAGAGCTCTCACCATAGAAAGCTTTTACACAGAAAAAATAGAACAGTCCCCAGATCCTGACATTATGAAAACAATCCCAGATGAAGCCACAAAGGCAGACTTAAGTTGGTCTCCCTTTCAGAAGGCTTACCTGGATGATTGCATTAAGAATCTCAAAAGAGAGCTAGAAGAAGAATGGGGAAATAAATTGAGATCAGGGCAACAGAAATATCAAAAACTGGAAAATAGGACTGGTGAATTGGAAAAAGAAAACAGTTCACTGAAAAACAAAATTGGTGAATTGGAAAAAATCACCAATTCACTGGAAAATAAAAATGGTGAACTGCAAAACAAAATTGGTGAATTGGAAAAAGACAACAATTCACTGAAAAATAAAACTGGCAAAATGGAAAAAGAATACATTGAATCAAGAAATTCAATTGGCCAGCTACAAAAGGAGCTAAAAAAGATAACTGAAGGAAATAATACTTTAAAAATTAAAATTGAACAAATAGAAGTAAATGACTCAATAAGACTTCAAGAATCAGTTAAACAAAAACAAAAAAATGAAAAAATAGAAGACAATATGAAATATCTCCTAGGAAAAACAACTGACTTGGAAAACAGATCCAGGAGAGACAATTTAAGGATTATTGGACTCCCTGAAAGCCATGATGAAAAAAAGAACCTGGATGCTATCTTCCAGGAAATCATGAAAGAGAATTGCCCTGATGTTTTAGAATCAGAAGGCAAAATTGGCATTGAAAGAATTCACCGATCACCTCCAGAAAGAGACCCCAAAATTAAAACCCCAAGGAATATCGTGGCCAAATTTCAGGACTATCGCACCAAGGAAAAGATATTGCAAGCAGCTAGAAAGAAACAGTTCAAATACCGAGGAACTGTCATTAGAATTACACAGGATCTGTCAGCTTCCACTTTAAAGGATCGAAGGGCCTGGAACCAGATATTCCGAAAGGCAAAAGAACTTGGATTACAGCCAAGAATAAGTTATCCAGCTAGAATGAGCATCATCTTCCAGGGAAGAAGATGGTCATTCAATGATACAGGAGAATTTCACCTATTTCTAATGAAAAGACCTGATCTGAACAAAAAATTTGACCTCCAAATAGAGAACTCAAGAGAAGCATAAAAAGGTAAAAAGGAAAACTCTTGAGAACTATATTTCTACTATAGGTATCCTTTAAAGAATGGCAGTATAATTTGATTTTTCTTTGATAATAATGGAAAAGAAATTAGAGATGGAAGGGATACCATACTGAAAAAGAAAAAGGGGGGAGGGGGGAAAGGAGGCAAAATAAAGTAAAAAGAAAGGAGGTAAAATAAGGCAAAATCTCATAAAGAGACATAGAAGATCTAATATAATTGAGGGAAAAAAGGGAGGGTGATGAGTATTGTGTAAACCTTACTCTCATTAGATTGGACTCTAAGAGAGTATATCAGACACATTTGGCTTCAAAGAAAGCACTGACCCTCCTTGTGGGAAGGTAGGAGGGAGGGGAGAAAAGGAAAGGGATAAACTAATAGAAGGATTAGGGGAAAGGTATAAAGGGGAGGGAGGGACTCAAAAGGGAGGAGGATTATTGGTGGGAGGTGGTCATCAAGAGCAAAGTACTGGGGAGGGGGGAAGGGAGAGAGGGGAAAGGGAAGAGAAAATCAAAACTCTGGGTAAATAAGATGGCAGGGAATACAGATATAGTTATTTTAACTGTGAATGTGAATGAGATGAACTCTCCCATAAAACAGAAGCGGGTAGCAGACTGGATTAAAAGCCAGAATCCTACAATATGTTGTTTACAAGAAACACATCTAAAACATAGAGATACATATAGAGTGAAGGTAAAGGGCTGGAGCAGAATCTTCTATGCTTCAGGTGAACAAAGAAAGGCAGGGGTAGCAATCCTTATCTCGGATCAAGTAAAAACAAAAATAGATCTAATTAAAAGAGATAAGGAAGGAAACTACATTTTACTAAAGGGTTCCATAGACAATGAAGCAGTATCAATACTTAACATATATGCACCAAGTGGTATAGTATCCAAATTCCTAGAGGAGAAGTTAAGAGAGATGCAAGGAGAAATAGACAGTAATACTATACTAGTGGGAGATCTCAACCTTGCTCTCTCAGAATTACATAAATCAAATTCCAAAATAAATAAGAAAGAAGTTAGGGAGGTTAACAAAAGGCTAGAAGAGTTAGGTATGATAGATCTCTGGAGGAAATTGAATGGTGATAGAAGGGAGTATACTTTTTTCTCAGGGGTTCATGGAACTTATACAAAAATTGATCATGTGTTAGGGCATAAAAACCTCAAAATCAAATGCAGAAAAGCAGAAATAGTAAATGCATCCTTCTCAGATCATGATGCAATAAAACTCACATGTAATATAAGGCCAGGAGAAAATAGACCACAAGTTATTTGGAAATTAAATAATCTAATCCTGAAGAACGAATGGGTGAAAGAGCAAATTATAGACACAATCGAAAATTTCATCCACGAGAATGACAACAATGAGACAACATACCAAAATTTGTGGGACACGGCTAAAGCGGTTATAAGGGGTAATTTTATATCTCTAGATGCTTACTTGCATAAAACAGAGAAAGAGAAGATTAATGAACTGGGCTTACAATTAAAAAAGCTAGAAAAAGACCAAATTAAAAACCCTCAATTAAATACCAAATTGGAAATTCTGAAAATTAAAGGGGAGATCAATAAAATTGAAAATAAGAAAACTATTGAATTAATAAATAAAAGTAAGAGTTGGTTTTATGAAAAAACCAACAAAATAGATAAGCCTTTAGTTAATTTGATTAGAAAAAGGAAAGAGGAAAAATCAAATTGTTGGTCTCAAAAATGATAAGCGAGAACTTTCTTCCAATGAAGAGGAAATTAGAGTAATAATTAGGAGTTTCTTTGCCCAACTTTATGCCAATAAATTTGATAATGTAAATGAAATGGAGGAATATCTACAAAAATATAGATTGCCCAGATTAACAGAAGAGGAAATAAATTATTTAAATAGCCCTATTTCGGAAAAAGAAATAGAACAATCTATTAATCAACTCCCTAAGAAAAAAATCCCCAGGACCAGATGGATTTACATGTGAATTTTACCAAACATTCAAAGAACAATTAATCCCAATACTATATAAACTATTTGAAAAAATAGGGAAAGAAGGTGTACTACCAAATTCCTTCTATGACACAGATATGGTGCTGATAGCTAAACCAGGTAGGGAGAAAACTGAGAAAGAAAACTATAGACCCATTTCCCTAATGAATATTGATGCAAAAATTTTAAATAAGATTTTAGCAACAAGATTATAGAAAGTCATCCCCAGGATAATACATCATGACCAAGTAGGATTTATGCCAGGAATGCAGGGCTGGTTCAATATTAGGAAAACTATTAGCATAATCAATTATATTAATAACCAAATTAATAAAAATCATATGATTATCTCCATAGATGCAGAAAAAGCCTTTGATAAAATCCAACACCCATTCCTATTAAAAACACTGGAGAGTATAGGAATAAATGGGCTTTTCCTTAAAATGATTAGTAGTATCTACTTAAAACCTTCAGCAAGCATCATATGTAATGGAGTCAAACTAGAACCATTCCCAATAAGATCAGGAGTGAAACAAGGCTGCCCACTGTCACCATTACTATTTAATATTGTATTAGAAATGTTAGCTTTGGCAGTAAGAGAAGAAAAAGAGATTAAAGAAATTAGAGTAGGTAATGAGGAAACCAAATTATCACTCTTTGCAGATGACATGATGATATACGTAGAGAACCCTAAAGACTCAACTAAAAAACTACTAGAAACAATTCACAACTTTAGCAAAGTTGCAGGATACAAAATAAATCCACATAAATCATCAGCGTTTTTATATATTACCAATAAAGTTCAGCAGCAAGAGATACAAAAAGAAATTCCATTCAAAAGAACTGTTGATAGTATAAAATATTTGGGAATTTATCTGCCAAGGAATAGTCAGGAACTATATGAACTAAACTACAAAACACTTTCCACACAAATCAAATCAGACCTAGTCAATTGGAAAAACTTAAAATGCTCATGGGTAGGACGAGCGAATATAATAAAAATGACAATACTACCCAAACTAATTAACTTATTTAGTGCCATACCAATCAAACTCCCAAGAAATTATCTTACAGATCTAGAAAAAATAGTAGCAAAGTTCATTTGGAAAAACAAAAGGTCAAGAATTTCAAGGGGATTAATGAAAAAAAAAGGCTGACGATGGTAGACTTGCTGTACCAGATCTAAAACTATATTATAAAGCAGCGGTCATCAAAACCATTTGGTACTGGCTAGGAAATAGAGTAGTCGATCAGTGGAATAGGATAGAATCACAAGACAAACTAGGCAATAACTATAGCAATTTGGTTTTTGATAAACCCAAAGACCCCAGCTTTTGGGATAAGTATTCACTATTTGACAAAAACTGCTGGGAAAACTGGAAACTAGTGTGGAAGAAATTAGGGCTTGACCCACATCTAACACCACATACCAAGATAAGATCTAAATGGGTTCATGATCTGGATATAAAGAGTGATACTATAAGTAAATTAGAGGAATGTAATATAGTTTACCTCTCAGACCTATGGAGATAGAATAAATTTATGTCCAAAGAAGAACTGGAACTCTTAATTGAAAACCAGATAGATAACTTTGACTATATTAAGTTAAAAAGTTTTTGTACAAACAAAATCAATGCAGACAAGATTAGGAGGGAAGCAATAAATTGGGAAATCATCTTTACATTTAAGGGTTCTGATAAAGGTCTCATCTCTAAAATATATAGAGAATTGTCTCATATTTATAAAAATTCAAGCCATTCTCCAATCAATAAATGGTCAAAGGATATGAACAGACAATTTTCAGAGGATGAAATTAAAACTATTTATAGTCACATGAAAAGGTGCTCCAAATCACTGTTGATCAGAGAAATGCAAATCAA
>JAJPUD010029292.1:522-14009 GCA_023553655.1 Myrmecobius fasciatus
TGTAGATAAGATTTTTCTTGCACAACAATGATAAGTTTGGAAATATGTATACATATATTCGATTTGCCAATATTTTAACATAATTAACATGTAGTGGATATCCTGCCATCTAGGGAAGGGGTGGGGAAGTTGGGGGGAAAAATTTGTAAAGGAAAGCTATGTAAGGGTTATTGTTGAAGAATTACCCACACATATGTTATGCACATAAAATAAAATTTAAAATAAATAAATAAATTAAGGAAGTTCTAAATCCCATTTAGATACCAGTGAAAATAAAGATGTATTTTTTTCCCAAAAAAAAAAAAGAAAGAAACAGAGCACAAACAAGCACAGTATGGCATTACATAAATGTATATGAATTATTATAAAATATTTTTTCATATGAAGTCATTTAAGCAATTGTAAAAATATTAATTACTTATGGGTAGACCAAGTTAATAGAATATAAATGAGAATCTACCTAAATTAACTTACTTATTCAGCATCATACCAATCAAACTACTCAAAAGTTATTTTATAGAGCAAGGAAAAAAATCCCAAAATTTATCTGAAAAATAGAAAAGATTAAAAATATAAAGGGAATTAATGGGAAAAATGCAAAGGATGGTGGCCTAGTCATACCAGATCTCAGTATATATATTATTCCCTCTTTGAACTAAAACTGATGGCACTAAGCTTCAAACAATGCTAATTCCCTGGCCCTCTTTCACTCTGCTTTCATTTGTCCCTTTTCATGTGGTCTAATTTGTCCTATTTTACCTGCCTTTCTTCTTCTCCTAGTACAATCTTTTTTTTTACCTCTTAATTTTTTTTATATCATCACATCAAAGTCAACTTATAACCACACTCTGTCTATGTATACCCCTTCTAATTGCCCTAATAAAAATATGGATCTCAAAAGTCACAAATAAAATCTTCCATGTAGGGATGTAAACTGTTTAACTTTTAAAGAACATTATTTTTTCTTTCCTGTTTACCTTTTTATGTTTCTCTTGTGTCTTCTATTTGAAGATCAAAATTTCTGTTTAGTTCTACTCTTTTCATCAGACATGATTAAAAGTCCTCTTTGTGGGAATATCCATTTTTTTCTCTTGAAAAATTATGAACAATTTTTCTGGGTAGTTGATTCTTAGTTTTAATCCAAGATCTTTTGCTTGGATCATATTCCAGGCCTTTTGATCCTTTAAAGTAGAAGCTGTTAAGTCACATGTAACCCTGATTGTGGCTCCTCGATATTTGAATTATTTCTTTCAGGCTGCTTGCAGTATTTTCTCCTTAATCTGATAATTCTTGAATCTAACTACAATATTCCTTGGAGCTTTTATTTTGGGGTCTCTTTCAAGAGGTGATTTTCAGGTGGATTCTTTCAATGATCATTTTACTTTCTGGGTCTAGGACATCAGAGCAATTTTCCTTAATGATTTCTTGAATATGTTGTCCAAGCTCTTTTTGTGATGATGCTTTTCAAGGTAATCGAAAAATTATTAAATCATTACTCCTGGATCTATTTTCCAGGTCAGTCATTTTTCCAAAGAAATATTTTACATTTTCTTCTATGTTTTCAATCTTTTAATTTTATTTGACTGCTCCTTGCAATCTCATAATTAGCTTCCATTTGCCTAATTCTAGTTTTTAAGGCATGATAATTTTTTCGTTAGCCTCTATACTTCCTTTTCCATTTGGCTTTTTTTTTAACAATTTTTTTGCTTCAATCAATTTTTGTCATTCTTTTTCCAAGCTGCTGACTTTTTCTTGAATACCTATCATTTCTTTTCTGAATTTGTATTCCACCTCTTTTATTTGACTTTTAAAATCCTTTTTGAGCTCTTGCAAGAAGGTTTTTTTGTGCCTGATACCATCATATCCCCCTTTGAGGTTTCATATGTCATCATTTTGTACTCTTCTGAGTTGATGTTTTGAAACTCTTTGCCCCCATAATAGCTTTCTATGATGAAGGTCCTACTTCTTTTCTTTTTGTTCTTTTTGATCTTGTTTTTCTTCTTGTTGTTGCTCTTCTTCTTTTCCTTCTCCTTCTTCTTTTCTCTCTCTTTCTCCTTCTTCTCTTCTCCTCTTTTCCTTCTCCTTATTTTCTCCTTCTTTCTCCTTTTTTCTTTTCTCTTTCTTCTTTTTTCCTCCTTTGTCTTTTCTCTTTCTTCTTTTTTCCTCCTTCTTTGTCTTTTCTCTTTCTTCTTTTCTTCTTCTTTTTCCTCTTTTTCTTTCTTCTTGTATAAGCAGAGACAAGCTTCACTGTCCCAATTGAATGGCCTTAATCTGCTTCCTTACCATTATAGATTCTCTCACGAATACACTAGTGCTGGTACCATTGTCTATTTTCCTTAAATATCATGGAGACCACAACTATATATGATTGTGCCAAAGCAATCAGCAACCACTTTCATAAGCCATGGTGCATTAGGATTATCTCAGGGATGTTTGTTAAGGGACTAGGAAGACTTATCTGTGATCTTTCCTTCCTTGTGCCCCTTTCTCCCTATTATAATAATACCTTGCCCTCCCTAACCCTTGCTTCAAACTTATCGATGTTTGTCCTCTGAATGTCATAGCCTTTATATATTTTCATCACTCTCTTCTCTTTTCTGCTGCTGTGACTTTCTTTTCCTGAGCCCACTCCTTACTGACCGAAGGATTCAGTCACATTATTGAAAAAACAGCAAATGTTTCCCATCACAGAAAAGCTTTATTGATATAGTCAGTAGGAACAGCATTCAAGAAACAGATTGTCCAGGCACAAGCCAAGTGTTTGCTGATAGCTCATTAGTCCCAGATGCTCAGATTGCATACTTGACATTAGATCCAGCAGATTTTGTGGCAAGAAATACATTGTGTAAACTTTAGTTAGTTCCAAGGTGTTGTTTTGGAGTCTGATAGTGTTTTGTTTGTTAGTCAGAAGGGCTAAGAAGTTTAAAGTAAAAATGACAGCACTCTCATTTAAAAGTGGCCTTATAAACTCTACTCATTACTTAAAATTTCTTAGGAGAGCCTCCACTTTTATTCTACTAAGTCTAGAGTAACATTCAGACTTTGATTTCTGGAAGTGAGTGCTTTTGGATAATTTCATTCCATAATATCAGAGAGATTAAAAATGGAGGGAGGGAGAGAGAGAGAGAGAGAGAGAGAGAGAGAGAGAGAGAGAGAGAGAGATGGAGGGAGGGAGAGAGACAGGGAGAGAGAGATGGAGGGAGGGAAGGACAAACAGAAAGAGGAGAGTCATATTAATAATAACTGACATTTGCATTATTCTTTATGGGTGTTGCCAAATTTAATACTGAAAACTATCTTTGAGGTACATAAATATTATCTCCTCCATTAAAAAAAAGATACTGAGACTTATACAGACTATGACTTGTCTATGGAAAACCTGTGTTCAAATCAAGCTTAAGATACTCATTATCTTTATGTTCCTGGGTAAGCCATTTGAACTTTTTTTTCCCTTCAGTTTCCTCAACTATAAAATGAGGAAATAATAGCAATTATTTCCCAGGGTTGTTGTGGGGATGAAATAATATATTATTTGTAAAGCACTTAGCACATAGTAGGTGCTATGTAAATATTATCTATTATTATTATTATTATTATTAATTGCTTGGCTGGAAGCAATTATATAAGAACTTCCCCTTGTCTGTAAAATGGCCTTCCTCATATTTTCTGAGTTTCTAAGTTCTTTTTATTAAAGCCAAACTCAAGTACTTTCTTCAATGAAACCTTTTACTCTCCCATTTCAGCCTTAGTTAGTAATCCTTTCACCTCTGGGCTTTTGTAGATTTTGTTTTTAATTAATCATTTTTTTCTTAGAATATGCTGCTCAGTATTTGTTATGGTATGGCTGATCATCAGTTACATCATGTATATTATTCTTAATCCTGTGTCTAACACAAGACCTTGCCATGTAACTCATTCAATACTTTTAAATATCTATGATTTTATCAATCTTCTGGCATAGTTCAAATCCCGCTATGACTTAAGTCTTCCTAAGTTATTATGGATGAAAAAAATAATCTTTTTTGATGACAATCTGATCCTGTAGTCATGATCCTACTCTTATTTAACTAAGTGAGTTAGATGGCAGACATATGATCTCTTACCTCTCATATCTGAAACTTTCTTATCTTGATAGAACTTGTCACACCTTGAGCTCTTCTGTAAAGATTTTGACAAGACAAGGCTATCTCACACTAGGAAGAAGAATCAGGAGATGAATTTGATGGTGGTTTCCTATAGTAAGTATTCAATAAATGTTTATTGAAGACTTCTCTCAAAAATGCTAATTTAATTTCTACCTATAAAAACTGAGATTTCAATTAAGAACTGGAGGAAACAGGGACTAGCATGTACACAAGAAAGAAATAGAGGTTTCCTTTCATTGGTTGGTAAGTGCCACTTTAAATCAGAGATTCTTGATCTGAGGTCTGTAAATTTGTTTTTCTTTTAAAAATATTTTGATAGATATATTTCATTATAATTGCTTTCATTTGTAATCTTGCATTTAAAAACAGCATTTGGAGACTACCGAGAATCATTGATGCTTTTTTAAAAATGTCAAAAACCACTGCTTTAATAGGTTATCTGTCCTGGAGTGCTCTAGAGATCCTTTCTTGGGTCTATCATATTTAAAAATGTTTTGAATGAAAGTTTAGATAGCATGATTATCAAACTTATTGAAAGAATGAAACTTTAAGTGAAAGATGACAAAACAGATGACAAAATCTAAAACCAAAATAAAATTGGCACTATCGAGTGAGAGGAAGAATGCAATTTAATAATATGAAGTAACAATAGAAATAAAACATTCTCTACTTGGATTTTAATACTGCACAAATATAGGATAGTTGAAGCATGCATGGTTAGACTCTCTGAGACTGTTAGTAATTTTAATTTCAGCCAACAATGTCTCTTAGAAAGCTAATGCTTTAATTCTAAAAGACTTGTGATGGGAAGAATCATCTGCAACTAGAAAGAGAATTGTGGAGACAATGTAGATTAAAGCAAAATATTTTCATTTTGTGTTCTTTACTTGGTTTTTTCTCTTTCTTGTTTTGTTATACTTTTCAATTTGATTTTTCTTGCACATCATGAGGAATGTGGAAATAAATATAGAATTGCCTATGTCCAATCTATATTAGTTTGATTGCTGTCTAGAGGAGGGGGAAAGAAGGTGGGAAAGAGAAAAAATTGAAATACAAGATTTTGCCAAGGTAAATGTTGAAAATTATCTTTGCATGTATTTGGAAAAGTAAAAAGGAAATATTAAAAAAAATAAAGCTAAAGCCTTAAGAGAGGTATAGCACATAGAACATGGAGTAGAAGAGCTCATGACGATGCTAAACTCTGTACTAATCAGGACATACCTGGGATACTATGTTCAACTCTAGGCACTACATTTTTTAAAAGACCAAACAAACTGAAATATCCATTCACTAACTTAACAAGCATTTTCGTAAAATGTTAACCTAGATAATAAGTGTGCTAGAAAATATATTATATGAGAACTGAATGAAAGAACTGGGAAATTTCAATCTGGAAAAGAAAAAAATTAGTAGGAATTTATAATTGCCTTCAAATAATTTAAAAGTTCGTGAATTTGAATAAGTGATAACAATAATAATTGCAAGCATTTTAACATATTCATATGTTATGTGCCAGTTTTAGTAAGAGCTTTACAAATATAATCTCATCCCATCTTGACAATAATCATGAGACATGTCATTATTATCCAATCCAATAAGTATTTATTATATGCCTACTATGTGTCAAGCTCTTTGCTAAATATTGGAAATACAAATTAATAAAAAGAAAAACTGTCCTTAGTGGAGCTTACAATCCAAAGGACAAGATAGCACACAAAAGAAGGAAGGAAAGAGGGTGGGCAGAAGGACTCTTCTTCCCTGGAATTGAAATTAATTAGTCAGGGCAGTAGATAAAAAAGCAGAATGAGCTAAATTTAATTTCTATCCTCTAAACAGGAAGATATTGGGAAAAATCTGGTACTTTGTCCTCCAGTCCTCTATTCAGAGAGCAGAGTAGGCTGAAGGAGGTTTCATTAATCTAGGCTTGAGTTAGCAGCATATTGGTGACTTCATAAGTAATACGCTTATCTCAGGAGGGATATCTTGTTTCTTGGAGTTGAAATCAATTAGAGAAGAAGATGTGAAATGAAATAATTTTTTAAAATTTTATATTATATATATATTATCCTAAATTAAAAAAAATATATATAAATAGATATATATCTATGTCTGCATATACATAAATTTGCACATATACATATATCCACACAATATATACATTTGTATATATTTATACATGTAGTGCATTGTATGCATGCATGTATATATTTACATATGTGTATGTATGTATGTGTATTTTCATACACATATATAAATATATCTTAATGAAGATGAAGAAACTGAGGCAAAAGTGATTTGTTCTGGTCTGAATGTATTTGAGCATTTGAACTTGAATGTAAAGATAGGTCTTCTTGATTCCAATCCCAGTGCTCTGTTTAGTGTATGACACACCTGTTTCAGTGTTAAAAAAGGGTTTAGATTTATTCTGTTCAGGAACATATTTCTAGGGGTTAGACTTATTCTGTCCAGGAAACAGATGAATAGAAGCTACTGAGGTGGAAATTTAGACTCAATGAAAGGCAAAAAAAAATCTTAACAAGTAGATATATCCAGGAGAGAATGGGTTTCCATTCTTTTGAGAATGAGCTTAGGATGTAATGTAGTCCTCTCACTGAAAATTGTCAAATAGAAGGTGAATGATTCAGTGGGAATATTTCAGAGAGGACTGCTTGATGGATAAATTCTTAGTCTTTAGTTATTGGTCATATTAGGAGATCTTTCTTGTTCCTTTCAAAACTGAAATTCTGTGGTTTTCTGAAAATATCCAAAGCAGAAATTGCATATTGCATATAAATTCTTTAAAGCCAGGAAGTTATAATTATGATAATTATTATTAATATTATTATGTCTATGTGTACCCAGTGCCTTGTTCTATGCTTGATATGCAACAGGAACATGATAAATATTTGTTGAAATGAAGAAAAGAACATAAACTTATAATGTAATATAGGTTATATAAATTACAATCAATAGTTATTGACTGAGCATATATTATGTGCTCAGATGAATTTAAATTCAATCAAAAATCAAATGATTGAATTCTTACTATAGGTAAGATTATACTAGAAATTGATAAATCAAACAGTACTATTTAAAATCAATTTTAAAAGATATTTATTAACAATTTACTATACATAAGGAGCTATCCTAGATATTAGAAGAGATACACAAGTAAGGAAGTAAGACATAGTCTGGTCCCGGATATTTTGTTTTTTTATAGCTTTAGCAGAGTGTACATAGTTCAAAGTAGTTGCTTAGAGAATGTTTGTTGATTTGACTTAGAAAGCTCTGATACAGAGCAGGAATGTTTTATTATAAAAAGATGAACCTTAGTATATTTAAATACATTTACTTTTTTTGAAGCTTGTAGATAGTTGTAAGTAAAACATCCATTATATGTATTTTTTTAACTATGTATTTGTGTATTTACATTTTGCTGAGGCAATTGGGGTTAAGTGACTTACCTAAGGTCACCCAGCCAGGAAGTGTTAAATGTCTGAGGATAGATTTGAACTCAGGTCCTCCTGACTTCAGTGCTGGTGCTCTATCTACTATATCAACTATTACAAATAAATAGGGACTATTTATTTATTTTTAATACATATAACTTTATGAATCATGTTGGGAGAGTAAAATCAGAACAGAAAGGAAAAACCATGGGAGAGAAAAAAAAAACAGAAAAGAAAAGAAGTGAACATTGTATGTGTTGATTGACATTTAATCTCCATAGTTCTTTTTCTGGATGCAAATAGTATTTTCTATCCAAAGTCTATTAGGATTGCCTTGGATCACAGAACTACTGAGAACCAAGTCTTTCATAGTTGATCATCACATATTCTTTTTTTTTTTTTTAATCATTGGTGTGCAAGAAAAATCTTATCTACAGAAACGATATATCAGATAAAGGAAACACAATGTAAGCAAACATCAATCAAGGAGTATGAGAATGTTATGTTGTGGTCCACATTTCGCATCCCTCTCTCTGGGTGTATATGGCTTTCTTCAGTGAACAATTGGAGGTGGTTTGAAACATTTCATTGTTGAAGAGAGCCATGTCCATCAGAATTGATCGTCATATAGTACTGTTGTTGCCGTGTATAATGATCTCCTGGTTCTGCTCATTTCACTCAGCATCAGTTCATGTAGGTCTCTCCAGGCCTCTCTGAAATCATCTTGCTGGTCATTTCTTACAGAACAATAATATTCCATAACATTCATATACCATAATTTATTCAGCCATTCTCCAATTGAAGGGCATCTATTCAATTTCCAGTTTCTAGCCACTACAAAAAGGGCTGCCACAAACATTCTTGCACATGTGGGGCCTTTTCCTTCCTTTATGATTTCTTTGGGATATAAGCCCAATAGAAATGCTGCTGGCTCAAAGGGTATGCACAGTTTGATAACTTTTTGAGCATAGCTCCAAATTGTTCTCCAGAATGGCTGTATCCGTTCACAGCTCCACCAACAATGCATCAGTGCCCCAGCCCTCCCACAACCCCTCCAACATTCATCATTAACTTTTCCTGTCATTTTAGCCAATCTGACAGGTGTGAAGTGGTATCTCAGGGTTGTCTTGATTTGCATTTCTCTGATCAATAGTGATTTGGAGCACCTTTTCATATGACTATAAATAGTTTTAATTTCATCCTCTGAAAATTGTCTGTTCATATCCTTTGACCATTTATTGATTGGAGAATGGCTTGAATTTTTATAAATATGAGACAATTCTCTATATATTTTAGAGATGAGACCTTTATCAGAACCCTTAAATGTAAAGATGATTTCCCAATTTATTGCTTCCTTCCTAATCTTGTCTGCATTGATTTTGTTTGTACAAAAACTTTTTAACTTAATATAGTCAAAGTTATCTATCTGGTTTTCAATTAAAAGTTCCAGTTCTTCTTTGGACATAAATTTATTCCACCTCCACAGGTCTGAGAGGTAAACTATATTATGTTCCTCTAACTTGTTTACAAAATCACTCTTTATATCCAGATCATGAACCCATTTAGATCTTATCTTGGTATGTGGTGTTAGATGTGGGTCAAGCCCTAATTTCTTCCACACTAGTTTCCAGTTTTCCCAGCAGTTTTTGTCAAATAGTGAATACTTATCCCAAAAGCTGGGGTCTTTGGGTTTATCAAAAACCAAATTGCTATAGTTATTGCCTAGTTTGTCTTGTGATTCTATCCTATTCCACTGATCGACTACTCTATTTCTTAGCCAGTACCAAATGGTTTTGATGACCGCTGCTTTATAATATAGTTTTAGATCTGGTACAGCAAGTCCACCATTGTCAGCCTTTTTTTCATTAATCCCCTTGAAATTCTAGACCTTTTGTTTTTCCAAATGAACTTTGCTACTATTTTTTCTAGATCTGTAAGATAATTTCTTGGGAGTTTGATTGGTATGGCACTAAATAAGTAAATTAGTTTGGGTAGTATTGTCATTTTTATTATATTTGCTCGTCCTACCCATGAGCATTTTAAGTTTTTCCAATTGACTAGGTCTGATTTGATTTGTGTGGAAAGTGTTTTGTAATTTAGTTCATATAGTTCCTGACTATCCCTTGGCAGATAAATTCCCAAATATTTTATACTATCAACAGTTATTTTGAATGGAATTTCTTTTTGTATCTCTTGCTGCTGAACTTTATTGGTAATATATAAAAATGCTGATGATTTATGTGGATTTATTTTGTATCCTGCCACTTTGCTAAAGGTGTGAATTGTTTCTAGTAGTTTTTTAGTTGAGTCTCTAGGATTCTCTAAGTATACCATCATGTCATCTGCAAAGAGTGATAATTTGGTTTCTTCACTACCTACTCTGATTCCTTTTATCTCTTTTTCTTCTCTTATTGCTAAAGCTAACATTTCTAATACAATATTAAATAGTAATGGTGACAGTGGGCAGCCTTGTTTCACTCCTGATCTTATTGGGAATGGTTCTAGTTTGACTCCATTACATATGATGCTTGCTGAAGGTTTTAAGTAGATACTACTTATCATTTTAAGGAAAAGCCCATTTATTCCTATACTCTCCAGTGTTTTTAATAGGAATGGGTGTTGGATTTTATCAAAGGCTTTTTCTGCATCTATGGAGATAATCAAATGATTTTTATTAATTTGGTTATTAATATAATTGATTATGCTAATAGTTTTCCTAATATTGAACCAGCCCTGCATTCCTGGTATAAATCCTACTTGGTCATGATGTATTATCCTGGGGATGACTTTCTGTAATCTTGTTGCTAAAATCTTATTTAAAATTTTTGCATCAATATTCATTAGGGAAATGGGTCTATAGTTTTCTTTCTCAGTTTTCTCCCTACCTGGTTTAGCTATCAGCACCATATCTGTGTCATAGAAGGAATTTGGTAGTACACCTTCTTTCCCTATTTTTTCGAATAGTTTGTATAGTATTGGGATTAATTGTTCCTTGAATGTTTGGTAAAATTCACATGTAAATCCATCTGGTCCTGGAGATTTTTTCTTAGGGAGTTGACTAATAGCTTGTTCTATTTCTTTTTCCCGAAATAGGGCTATTTAAATAATTTATTTCCTGTTCTGTTAATCTGGGCAATCTATATTTTTGTAGATACTCCTCCATTTCATTTACATTCTCAAATTTATTGGCATAAAGTTGGGCAAAGAAACTCCTAATTATTACTCTAATTTCCTCTTCATTGGAGGAAAGTTCTCCCTTATCATTTTTGAGACTAATAATTTGATTTTCCTCTTTTCTTTTTCTAATCAAATTGACTAAAGGCTTATCTATTTTGTTGGTTTTTTCATAAAACCAACTCTTACTTTTATTTATTAATTCAATAGTTTTCTTATTTTCAATTTTATTGATCTCCCCTTTAATTTTCAGGATCTCCAATTTGGTATTTAATTGAGGGTTTTTAATTTGGTCTTTTTCTAGCTTTTTAAATTGTAAGCCCAGTTCATTAATCTTCTCCTTCTCTGTTTTACGCAAGTAAGCATCTAGAGATATAAAATTACCCCTTATAACTGCTTTAGCCGAGTCCCACAAATTTTGGTATGTTGTCTCATTGTTGTCATTCTCCTGGATGAAATTTTCGATTGTGTCTATAATTTGCTCTTTCACCCATTCGTTCTTCAGGATTAGATTATTTAATTTCCAAATAACTTGTGGTCTATTTTCTCCTGGCCTTATATTACATGTGAGTTTTATTGCATCATGATCTGAGAAGGATGCATTTACTATTTATGCTTTTCTGCATTTGATTTTGAGGTTTTTATGCCCCAACACATGATCAATTTTTGTATAAGTTCCATGAACCCCTGAGAAAAAAGTATACTCCCTTCTATCACCATTCAATTTCCTCCAGAGATCTATCATACCTAACTTTTCTACCCTTTTGTTAACCTCCCTAACTTCTTTCTTATTTATTTTGGAATTTGATTTATCTTATTCTGAGAGAGCAAGGTTGAGATCTCCCACTAGTATAGTATTACTGTCTATTTCTCCTTGCATCTCTCTTAACTTCTCCTCTAGGAATTTGGATGCTATACCACTTGGTGCATATATGTTAAGTATTGATACTGCTTCATTGTCTATGGAACCCTTTAGTAAAATGTAGTTTCCTTCCTTATCTCTTTTAATTAGATCTATTTTTGTTTTTACTTGATCCGAGATAAGGATTGCTACCCCTGCCTTTCTTTGTTCACTTGAAGCATAGAAGATTCTGCTCCAGCCCTTTACCTTCACTCTGTATGTATCTCTATGTTTTAGATGTGTTTCTTGTAAACAACATATTGTAGGATTCTGGCTTTTAATCCAGTCTGCTACCCGCTTCTGTTTTATGGGAGAGTTCATCCCATTCACATTCACAGTTAAAATAACTATATCTGTATTCCCTGACATCTTATTTACCCAGAGTTATGATTATCTCTTCCCTTTCCCCTCTCTCCCTTCCCCCTCCCCAGTACTTTGCTCTTGAAGACCACCTCCCACCAATAATCCTCCTCCCTTTAGAGTCCCTCCCTCCCCTTTATACCTTTCCCCTAATCCTTCTATTAGTTTATCCCTTTCCTTTTCTCCCCTCCCTCCTACCTTCCCACAAGGAGGGTCAGTGCTTTCTTTGAAGCCAAATGTGTCTGATATACTCTCTTAGAGTCCAATCTAATGAAAGTAAAGTTTACACAATACTCATCACCCTCCCTTCTTTCCCTCAATTATATTAGATCTTCTATGTCTTTTTATGAGATTTTGCCTTATTTTACCTTCTATATTTTTACTTGATTTTGCCTCCTTTTCCCCCCTCCCCCCTTTTTCTTTTTCAGTATGGTATCCCTTCCACCTCTATTTTCTTTTCCATGATTATCAAAGAAAAATCAAATTATACTGCCATTCTTTAAAGGATACCTATAGTAGGAATATAGTTCTAAAGAGATTTCCTTTTTACCTTTTTATGTTTCTCTCGAGTTCTCTATTTGGAGGTCAAATTTTTTGTTCAGATCAGGTCTTTTCATTAGAAATAGGTGAAATTCTCCTGTATCATTGAATGACCATCTTCTTCCCTGGAAGATGATGCTCATTCTAGCTGGATAACTTATTCTTGGCTGTAATCCAAGTTCTTTTGCCTTTCGGAATATCTGGTTCCAGGCCCTTCGATCCTTCAATGTGGAAGCTGACAGATCCTGTGTAATTCTAATGACAGTTCCTCGGTATTTGAACTGTTTCTTTCTAGCTGCTTGCAATATCTTTTCCTTGGTGCGATAGTCCTGAAATTTGGCCATGATATTCCTTGGGGTTTTAATTTTGGGGTCTCTTTCTGGAGGTGATCGGTGAATTCTTTCAATGCCAATTTTGCCTTCTGATTCTAAAACATCAGGGCAATTCTCTTTCATGATTTCCTGGAAGATAGCGTCCAGGTTCTTTTTTTCATCGTGGCTTTCAGGGAGTCCGATAATCCTTAAATTGTCTCTCCTGGATCTGTTTTCCAAGTCAGTTGTTTTTCCTAGGAGATATTTCATATTTTCTTCTATTTTTTCATTTTTTTGTTTTTGTTTAACTGATTCTTGAAGTCTTATTGAGTCATTTACTTCTATTTGTTCAATTTTAATTTTTAAAGTATTATTTCCTTCAGTTATCTTTTTTAGCTCCTTTTGTAGCTGGCCAATTGAATTTCTTGATTCAATGCATTCTTTTTCCATTTTGCCAGCTTTATTTTTCAGTGAATTGTTGTCTTTTTCCAATTCACCAATTTTGTTTTTCAGTGAATTGTTGTCTTTTTCCAATTCCCCAATTTTGATTTTCAGTTCACCATTTTTATTTTCCAGTGAATTGGTGATTTTTTCCAATTCACCAATT
>JAJPUD010029293.1:0-12850 GCA_023553655.1 Myrmecobius fasciatus
AATGTATCAGTGTCCCAGTTTTCCCACATCCCCTCCAACAGTTATCATTATCATTTCCTGTCATTTTAGCCAATCTGACAGGTGTGTAGTGGTATCTCAGAGTTGTCTTAATTTGCATTTCTCTGATCAATAGTGACTTGGAGCACCTTTTCATGTGACCAGAAATAGTTTCAATTTATTTGTCTGAAAATTGTCTGTTCATATCTTTTGACCATTTGTCAATTGGGGAATGGCTTGAATTCTTATATATTTGATTCAGTTCTCTATATATTTTAGAAATGTGGCCTTTATCAGAACCTTTGGATGTAAAAAATATTTTCCCAGTTCACTGCTACCCTTCTAATCTTGTCTGCATTCATTTTGTTTGTACAAAAATCTCATTCTTTACAAATACACACACACATAAACACAATCACCAAGGTGTAACACAACAACTTGGGAATACAGATGCACATAGGGCCTACAAGGTGACAGCTAGAGTGCTCAACTGCTCCAAATGGGTCTGAAGTTGAGACCAAAAGTAGAAAAAAATAGGATCATGTTCCTGTTTGTATTTAGGTTAAAATCTTTGGTCTTCTCCTCTGGATCTAGCACACTCGGCAGACCTGCACAATTACAGAGTTCTCCTATGGACTGACAAGGCTTATGGGAGAACAGATTAGGGAAGTCCAGAAACTCCAAAACAGTTCTATGGCTGCCCCAATTCTTTAATGATCCTCTTCACTGAGAATCAGGACATAAAGCACTGATTTGGTATATGGAATTGCCCAAATTCATGTAGTGTAAGAGCAAAGAATATCAAGAAAAACTTCTCTGTCTCTGAAAGGCTCTGGGAGGAAGATGGCCCTAGTGTACCAGTTGCCCAAGGGAAGCCTTGGACTGATACATTCATAATCCTATATCACCTCCCCCCATGGTCCACATATCCTTCTTTTCCCACACATCTACAGGTTTCTGCCTTAGACAAAACAAACTAACCCAATAGAAATCTAAAAACCCAGGGGGAAGCTAAGTCCATCTGCAAAAAGTCCATGAAACTAAATAAAGAATTCAAAGGACACATCCTTTCTATCTGAATTTTATCTCTGGATCCTTCTGGCAGAGGAAATACACTTCTGAGTGAAAATGAAAACCTAAGAACATTTCTGGGAAGCCTGACTCTAAGCCTGCCTTGAGGGCTTGCTAAAATCCACAGGAGTAGCAGAAGGGCAGGGGAGCCATATGGAAGGTCCCAGATTGGGCATAGTTAGTCCCTTTGGTCATAGGCTTCCCTGGTTTGTCCAACTCCTACTTCATATTCCTTGGGCTAAAGCATCCATCAGTTCTCTAACCTTTCAGTACAATTCCAGAGTTCTTAACAAAGATTTCAAAAACTTCTAATCAGTCTCCTCACCAAAGTGACCAGTTCCCTTCCATAGTGTCTGAATTCCATTAAAAAAAATCCTGGGACAAAAGCTGTATGTAAACCTTACTGTCAAGTCCTATGGATACCCTTTGCCCTGCAGAGCCTTTGGTCTGAGAAATATGATGGTAGATTTTCCTACAAGTCACTGATCTTCCTAAGTGCATGTTCAGGTCATGATGAATCTGGCATTGACAGTCTGCTCACCAGATAATTCAGACTTGGAAATAGACATAGAAAATGGCAACTGATTTAATTTGATATTTGGCTGAAGCAGTGAAAAGATAGGGTTGGCTTCTGTTTTCATAGTGCCATTAATGAAAATGAGAGAATTTAAAGGAATTAGGATATTGCCAATTTCAGACTTGGAAATGTAGAGTGTGAAATAGTTAAGGATAACTAGGTAAAGATGTCCAATTGGCTGTTTGTAATAGATAATAGGAATTCAAGACAAATGGGGATTTCAAGTATAAATATGAAAGTCACCATTACCTAACACAATGAGTAGATAATAAATAAGTTGTTACAAATTTTATTTAATTGAATTGTTAATCTTATTTATAGTATTTTCATGAAGGATTTTGATCTCCTCAGACTGAAAGTCATGGGCACAGAACACGAAGATTCTGTTATTCAGTTTCAAATGGTCCTCCTTAAATACAAGAACCAAAAAGACTGAAAAATATAGAATAAGACCAAGCAAAAAATTGGACAAGTAATGCTGATCATAACACATATTGAACAGAGGAAGCACAAATTATTATATGATACAGAAAGTAATAAAAGTTTCTCTTAAAACACTTTATGATTAAATCTGATTCTAACTGCCCTTCTCACCACAACTGCTCCATAGTAATTAGATATTGTAAAAATAGAAATGATATGGAATAATAGATAGTGTTGAGCTTGGATCTTACCTGTTCTACTAACTAGCTCTGTGGCCCTGGGCAAGCCATTTAACCTTTGTATGCCTCAGGCAACCCCTAAGGCTTACCTATAAATTGGGATATTCACTGTAATTTGTGTTCGTGGAAAGAGTTCTAACATCATATATTTCCACATACTTATAAAATCACAGACGCTTGATAATGAACTTTTATCATAATTATTGTTGAATCAATAAATAGCATGAAAAGTTCAGACAAAAAATAATTAAAGAAGTATGAAGACTGAAAATTAGAGTAGAATCACTACTCAAATGGGGTGGGGAGAATAAGGTAGGGTTTTTCTCAGTAACAGTTAAACCATCTAACATGTTTATGTTTGAATATACATTTTGTTTTATTTAAAGTATTTCAGATATTGAAATCCTTGTGAGGAAATAAATTTATGATGATTCTTTTTTAAGGAAGATCACTCTATGGCTAATTAACAGGAGACTGAAGAATCACATTTTTTGAACATCTTAGTAGAATGACATTTAAATTCCTTTTGTTGTTAGTTGTCACTTGATGGCACATTCCAATATCTTTTGCATATTTGAACCCATCCAAGGTGGGTTTATTTTGTTTATTGGCTTGATTTATTTCTTAAGAACCATGCCTTAAATTAAAAACAATCTGATTCTAATTGTGTCCTGATTGATTCAGATTGAATGTAAAGCGCAGTAATATTCTATTTTGGACAGAAACCGTGAGTATCTTCCCCTACCAGATTCATCCATTTATTTTTTTAAATTTTTTGGGGGGTGAATAGCCTAAAAAGGAAATTATTTGACTCATTTGCTACCTAATGTTAATCACTGAATGGCTGCAACCATTTTATCCAGGGCCATCTCCAGACCCAAATGACTTTGGAATGGAAAGTGAGGCAGGTGACCTTGCACAGCTTCTCCTCATTTAAATCAAATTCACTTTTATGTCATGGCATCACCTCTCTGATTTCATAGTCCTCTTCAGGAAGGAAGGACAAACAACAACAAAAATAACAACATTAAAATACCTAGTAGCCAACATTCAATGTGAACCAGAATGTTGACATATATATGCCAATTTTCTTTATGCAAGTTACATACACATATACATACATACATATAAATACACACACATATATCTATATACATGCATACATATGCACATGCACATATATATGTATGCATATATTAAATATACATACATTATGTAGGAACTCTCTCTTCCTATAGAAATCACACTTTACCTATCAAGTATAGCCTTCAAGTGTTAGTAGGAGCTAACAAATTCTGAGACATAATTTGAAAATATCAATTCCTAATTGCAAATTGAGTGCTCTGTTTGTTGTGCCATACTACTTTCTTTATGCATTTTATCATTGTTTCTGGCCAACAGATCAATTTCTAGACTTTTCAGGCATGAGTGTAGTTTATGTTTAATGAATAATTGGAAAAAAATTGTTGATGTTTGTTGGACTATCATCAGAAGGGTGTTTTATTATTAAATCATTGTTAAATGCTCATTATCAATGTTACACAGTTGAATAAAAATTAAAACATCATATTAATTAATATAAAATTATATCATTTTATGAAAATTTAAAGAGAGTAAATACTTTTTACTGCTAAATTCTTGGTGATTTTAAGCACGAAGTAAAAAAATCTTCAATATTGTATTTGCTCTTGACTGTGACTCAGCGTTATTTTCAGAATATGACATATAGATATAAATACTAAAAAAGGAGAAGATACTCTCTCTTCTACTTCATATATTTTAAATGTTATGAAATAATAGCAGATTATACTTAAAAATCAGCTTTGTCATCATAATCATTTATGTAGTGCCATACTTGTAAAAGGCCTTGTGCTATACTTTTTTCAAAAATTCTCTCATTTTATTTTTACAAAAATTCTAGATGTTGTGTTTTGTTATTATCCTTATTTTACAGCTGGTAAAACTGCAGCAAACAGGTTTTTTAAAGTGACTTGACCAAGCTCACATGGCTAATAAATGAGGTAATAGAACAGTTGCCAGAATATAAAAAGCAAAATTTACCCTAAAAAATTGTTATTTGTTTTTATTCTAGGAAGGTGAATTATAATAATCTTTGTATATTTTTTTAATTTATCAGACATTAGAAATGAGAAAGCCTATTTTTTAAACCACAGAGTAAATTTGTTTTTTTTTCCTTTATTTGAATTAGAGCTTCAAGCTTTAGGATATACCGGATGTCAAATAGTATAAAATGACAATCTTAGACATATAGTTGAAAGAGTTTGTCCTTATTGATTTCCTTCAAATTAATCTTTGATGTTTACCATATATTTCTCATGGCTTTTATATGTCATTATTTTCTATTAAATTCCTGCTGAATTTTTTCCCCAACAAAATTCTGATAGTCTGGAAATTTATTGAATATTACTTCCTCATTCAGTGTTATGCTTAATTTTGCTGCATATAGTACGTTTGGGTATAACCCAAGTTCTTTTGATCTTTGATAAAGTATTCCAAAACTTGAGGTCTTTTATTGCTGATAGACCTTGTGTGATTCTAATTGTGGCTCCAGCATATTTGAATTGTTCTTCTTTGTGCTTGTAATATCCTCACTTTAATCCGAGGATTAAAAATTTATCAATGATGTTTCTGTAGGTTTTCCTCAAAGGATCTCTTTGAGTTGGTGATAGGTAGATTTTTTTTTCTATTTCTACTTTCTCCTCTTGTTCTAACACTTCAGAACAATTATTTTAAATTATTTCTTGTATTATTGTGTTAAGATTTTGTTTTGGGTCATAAGTTTCAGATAGTCAAATAATTCTTTCATTTTTTATCTCTTCTCCAGATCTCTTATTTTTCTTAAGAGATATCTCACATTTTCTTCTATTTTTTTTTCATTCATTTCTTGACCTCTTATAACTCACTGGCTTCCCTTTTGCCTAATTTTAATTTTTTAAAAGGAAATTTCTTCCTTAGACTCTGAATTTCCTTGACTTTATTTTCATAATCTTGTTTTCCCTAGATTGGTCATATTTTAATTTAGTTTCTCCTTAATCTCTCTCATTTGATTTTCAATGATTTTTCTTAAATTTATTGTATAAATTCTTTTTTTCACAGGTAAACATTTAACATCACTCATTGTAACAGAAGAGGGTTTTTTCCTTTCTTTCCATTTTTCTTTCTTTTTTCTTTAATTCAGTATTCTCCTCTAGAGAGGAACTTTAGTCTTCTATATTTCCATAATAACATTTTATGGTTGCTTTTTTCCCTTTGCCTATTACTTTTTTTTTTAAACAAGAGCTTGTCAAATGAAGTACTTCTAGTCCTGTCGTGGGGAGCATGAATCCTCTGGTCTCAGCTCCTATATTAGTTCTCTCCTCTGGCCTAGATCCCGAAGCCAAGAGTTCTATCTTCCTCTAACTACCAGTAGTCAACAGCATCACTATTCCACTGATTCTGCACCCACGGGGCACATGCTGGCTCCTTCTTGCCCAAGGCCATTTTTATCCTTTTGTTTCTATCTGAATTTATATGAGTTTAGTGCCCTTTCAAGTACATATCATTCCTTCTTTATCCCATTCCCATTAATCTATACATCCTTTTATACCCTCCATACTATTTCTTCACTTTTTTATTTATTCATAAATGTATGACCTTTATTCTCCGTCTAAATGTATGTTACTCTTTCTTTAAAGCAAATCTGTCAGTAGCATTCCCTCTAAAAATTCCTCCATTACCATTTTATTCCTCCATATCCCCTTAGTCTCCTATTTCTTTCTGAATTCAAAGGACATTTATACTTTTCTACTCTTTCTATCTATCTATCTACCTAGATAAATGTATTGTTCCCACTTTAACCCATTTCAGATTATAATAGTGTTCTAGAACTATCAATTCTCCTCCCCCATCTAATGCCATTGTATCAATTCGTCCTCTGACTGCTCCTCTGTATTAGATAATTATTAGTTTTATCTTTTTCTGCATCATTTTGCTTTTAGAATACTTCTTATTACTTCTTATTCAGTTCTACAATAATTTTTTTTCAAATGAGTCAACTATTAAGGACAGTCTTAGAAATATTGTCTATATTTCCACATATACAAAAGTAAGCAAGTCTCCCTCATTGAGTCCCTTGTAACTGGTCTTTGATGTTTAAGTCATATTTCTCTTGGATCTTGTATGTCAAATTTTCTAATAACTGCAGGGGTTTTTTTGCAACAAAATCCTGAAAGTCTATAAAGTCATTGAATAAACCATTTTTTCTTTCATTCAGGATTGTGTTTAACTTTCCTGGATATGATATTTTCAGTTGCAATCTCAGTTCTTTTGCTCTTTGATACAAAGTCTTGGAAAACTTGGAAAGGAAACTCTGAGAGAAAAATGTCTTCGTTATTTCATAATAACCATTGCTAAATTTTGGGTAATCCTAATTGTGGCTTCACCATAATTGAATGTTTTTACTTTCTTGTTGCTTATCCTCAATCTAGGGGTTTCAGCATTTGGCTATGATATTCTTGTAGACAGACATCCTGGCAACTTTTTCAGTGAGTAACTGACATTTTTCTTTAATTATTTATTGTCCAAGTGTATCAAGATTTTTTTTGATCATAATTTTCAGGTACTTCAATTGTTTTAATGTTTTCTCTTCTTGATCTGTTCTCCATATCAGTTGTTTTTCCTTGCTATCTTGCAATTCTTTTCAATTTTTCTCAAAATTCTTTATATTTTAATTAGTTTTTTCTTGGTCTCTTATTACTTCACTGGTTTTCCTAAGTCTAATTCTAATTTTCAAAAAGTCAACTTCTTCCTGAAGATTTTGAGTCTCCTTTTCTATTTGATTTACTTTCTTTTCATAATCATTTTGTTTTTCTTGAATTGTTCTTATTTTTTTTTTTAAAAATTTTTTTCCTCAGTCTCTATCATTTGAATTTAAAGTGTTTTTTTGAGTTCTTCTATGAATTTTTTTTCTTGAGGCGACCATTTGATAATACTCTTTTGGGTAGAAGATTTTTTTTTTGTTGTTGTTTGTTTGTTTTACTTCAGTATCCTCCTCTGGATAACTCCAATTTTTTTTTACTCCCATTGTAACTTTCAGTGGTTGGGTTCATTCTTCTTTGCCTGGTTATTATTTTTTTTGTTTTATTAAAAACAAACTTTTATTACATTCAACCCAACCCCTGGCATATAGGGGGAATGTTCCTCTGACCTCAGATCATTCTTTCTGCTATTTTGAGCTTTGGCTTGGATCCACTATCTGGACCAATTTTCCCAACTAAGCCACAACTAGGGCTACCCCATGCCCAAACCTGGAAATGTTTTTGCTCCCTGAGAATTCTGAAATGGCTACTCTTTCAATGGTCCCTTCTGTTTTGGAACCAAAATCAAGAAGTTAGTGCTCCTGTAAGTATCCATAAGTAGCTGAATCTCCACACAAATTTTTCTATTCTCATAGGCAAGCTGCTAGTTCCTTCCAGGTCAGAACCTATTCTCAGTGACACAGCTGGGTTTTTCACCCCTTATCAGAATAGGTTCTCTCAATCTTCCCCCATTCAGATACCTGATTCTTTATACCATCAGGGAGTTGAAAATTCCTGTACCTGTGGTTAAGGTTATTTCCCAAACCAAATACCCCAGAGTTCTCTACTTGCTATTTAAGTAGAGCTTGCCTAGAAATATTTACACTTCATTTGTGCTAAACCTTTATCCTGAAATCTTTCTTCAGATTTTTTTCAGACTGTCCCAGGAAGACCACTGCTTTGCTTGAACTTTTGCTTATTCTTGCCACTCTACACTCATGCTAAAGCACTATTGTGTCTTTTTATGGAAGAAATCTGGAAAGCTTGGAATTTTCAGATCTACTTTCTATTTTCTCAGAATCCCCTCTCTACATTAAAACATGTTTTTGTCATTTACAAATAAATTTATACTTGCTGCTAATCTAATGAAGTGACATCGGTTTTACTTTGTGAACTTAAAATAATTCATCCTCAATTTTCTATCAGTATTAATAAAACACAAAATTTAGGGAATTTTAGGCAGCATGAGTTTTGTCTACAATGAATTACCTTTATGGGTTTATAGTGACCTTCAGTTGTTCATAGCTAAGCACCTATGCCCACTGTGAAAATTACAATTTAGGAAAGTTTAGACTACATAAATGAGCGATTGATGGTGACAGTATTAAATAACAATTATATCATAATCACAATATAAATATGACTTTGTTAGAACCTTAATTTTCTTTTTTTAAAGATTTTTTTTGTTTCCCAAACATATGAGTGATTTTTCTACATTGACCTTTGCAAAAACTTTTTTTTCCCAAGCTTTTCCCCTCCTTCCCCCCAGCTCCCACCCCTAGATGACAGGTAATCTAATACATGCTAAATAGGATAAATTATATGACAAATACAATACATATATATATATACATATATACATATATATATGTACATTTATCTTACTGCGCAAGAAACATCAGATCTAGAAAGAGAAGAAGAAAAAAACAACCTAAGAAGGAAAACAAAATGCATGGAAATATTCATAGAACGCATTAAAATGCTGTGTTGTGGTTCACACTCAGTTCCCACAGGCCTCATTCTGGACGTATATGACTCTCTTCATCGGTAAACAATAGGAACTGGTTTGAATCACATCATTGTTGAAGAGAACCATGTCCATCAGAATTGATCACTGTATAGTCTTGTTGCTGTGTATAATGTTCTCCTGGTTCTGCTGATTTCACTCAGCATCAGTTCATGCAAGTCTCTCCAGGCCTCTCTGAAATCCTCCTGCTGGTCGTTTCTTACAGAACAATAATATTCCATAACATTCATATACCATAATTTATTCAGCCATTCTCCAATTGATGGGCATCCTTTCAATTTCCTGTTTCTTGCCACTACAAAAAGGGCTGCCACAAACATTTTTGCACATGTGGGTCGCTTTCCTTCCTTTAAAATCTCTTTGGGATATAGGCCCAGTAGAAACACTGCTGGGTCAAATGATATGCACAGTTTGATAACTTTTTGAGCATAGTTCCAAATTGCTCTCCAGAATGGTTGGATCCGTTCACAGTTCCACCAACAATGTATCAGTGTCCCAGTTTTCCCACATCCCCTCCAACAGTTATCATTATCATTTCCTGTCATTTTAGCCAATCTGACAGGTGTGTAGTGGTATCTCAGAGTTGTCTTAATTTGCATTTCTCTAATCAATAGTGACTTGGAGCACCTTTTCATGTGACCAGAAATAGTTTCAATTTCTTCGTCTGAAAATTGTCTGTTCATATCTTTTGACCATTTATCCATTGGAGAATGGCTTGAATTCTTATATATTTGATTCAATTCTCTATATATTTTAGAAAATGAGGCTCATAAAGGTTAAATGACTTTTTAAGGTCATATGAATAGTGACAAATGTACAAAAAGGCTGATGATTATGTGGATTTATTTTGTATCCTGCAACTTTGCTAAAGTTTTGGATTAATTCTAATAGTTTTTTAGTTGATTCTCTAGAGTTCTCTATCCTCTACCGTCATATCATCTGCAGAGTGATGATTTGGTTTCCTCATGACCTACTCTAATTCCTTTAATCGTTTTTCTTTGCTCATTGCCAAAGCTAGCATTTCTAATATAATATTGAATAGCTATGGTGAAAGTGGACAACCTTGTTTCACCCCTGATCTTATTGGGAATGGTTCAAGTTTATCATTGTTACATATGATGGTTTTAAATAGATGCTACTGATCATTTTAAGGAAAATCCCATTTATTCCTATACACTCTAGTGTTTTTAATAGGAGAGGATAGAGAGTGGGAGTGCAAGATTAAACCTAGATGGTACTCTTAGCAGTACTACGACAGTTAATCACATTTATTTCTGGGAATTTAGTTACCGTCTGTGTCCTACTCCAAAACAGACTTAGAAATTTTATTTTATTTTTATTTATTTACTTTTTTTTTGCTGAGGCAATTGGAGATAAGTGACTTGCTCAGGGTCACACAGCAAGGAAAGACTTAGGAATTTTAAAAGACAACATGTTAGAATTGGGAGATTTCATTCAAAAATTATTATAAGGGACACAAGAACAATTTATCAAGCAGTTAGTAAGCACCTAACACCTGCCAGATACTTTGTTGAAATATAGATATATGAAAACAAAAATGGAAGGATCCCTAATTTGAGGGCCTTTCATTTTATTGAAAGAGATAGCAAACAAATATAAAAAATCACAATAAGTATAGGGTATTTTTGAAAAGGAGGGTACTAAGAGCTAGGGTAAAAGAAAATAATAAATTAACTGATAGTACTATATTACTTTATTATGCACAAAGTACTTTATATTCACAATCTCAACTAAACTATATCATAACCTTATGAAATAGTCATTGCATTCACCATTATAGTCATAGACAGACTCACATGGTGGTTAAAAGAAACAATACAAGGATATTCTCAAGATTTTTGTGAAGAACTTTGGTAATGATTTTAAGACATGAAAGATAACCAGCATAGGATCATCCAACATGATGTGCCTATATCAAAGAAGTTTCTGAGCTCTATGAGCAAAAGAGAATTGGGGTAGCTCAAAATATGGGTGTGATGTACACATTTAGCAACATCTCTCTTTCTTAAATGGTCATGGGAACTATTTGTATCTATCCTATGCTAAAGCCTTTTGAGCAGGAAGGACAAACAGCAATTTCCCACTTTAAAGAAGTGGAAAATTTTTTTCAAGCAAAAAGACAATGGTTCCCTGGATGCTAAATCCCTTCTTATAATATTCAATGACACAGAAAGTAGTTGTGTTTAGATGACTGAAGTATAATCAGAACATCTGGAATTATATCCAGTCTTAGACACCTACTAGCTGAGTAATCTTATAGAAATAGCTTAAGCTTTTTGTGCCTCAGTTTCCTTACTTGTAAAATGAGTGTATTGAATTCACTGGTCTATGAGGTCTTTCTGCCCTATATCCTATAATCTTTGCTCCAGAAAGTATCCATGTAGATTATGTACATGATTATAAAAGGAACATTTAATTTGTTTTTGTATACTAACAAGCAAGTGACATCAGGTTTCAGGCAAGATAATACACTGGAGAACGGATGCAACCATTCTGGAGAGCAATTTGGAACTGTGCTCAAAAAGTTATCAAACTGCGCATACCATTTGACCCAGCAGTGTTTCTACTGGGCCTATATCCCAAAGAGATCTTAGAAGAGGGAAAGACACCCACATGTGCAAAAATATTTGTGGCAGCCCTTTTTGTAGTGTCAAGAAACTGGAAATTGAAAGGATGCCCATCAATTGGAGAATGGCTGAATAAATTATGGTATATGAATGTTATGGAATATTATTGTTCTGTAAGAAATGACCACCAAGACGATTTCAGAGAGGCTTGGAGAGACTTGCATGAACTGATGCTGAGTGAAATGAGGAGAACCAGGAGATCATTATACACGGCAAAAACAGTACTATATGATGATCAATTCTGATGGACATTGTTCTCTTCAACAATGAAATGTTTCAAACCACCTCCAATTGTTCACTGAAGAAACCCATATACACCCAGAAAGAGGGATGTGATATTTGGACCACAACATAACATTCTCATACTCCTTCATTGATGTTTGCTTTCATTGTGTTTCCTTTATCTGATATATCTTTCTTGTGGATACGATTTTTCTTGCACAACAATGATAAGTTTGGAAATATGTATACATATATTGGATTTCCCAATATTTTAACATAATTAACATGTAGTGGATATCCTGCCATCTAGGGGAGGAGGGGGGATTTGGGGGGAAAATTTGTAACAGAAAGCTATGTAAGGGTTAATGTTGAAGAATTACCCACACATATGTTATGCAAATAAAATAAAAAAATACCCCCAGTCCCCACCCATTCCCTATGTGGCAGGAAGTCCATTACATGTTATTAATGTTAAAATACTTGACAATTTGTTGTGCAAGCAAAATCCTATCTACAAGAAAAAAAAATCGGAGAAAGGAAACACAATGTAAGTAAACATCAATAAAGAGCATGAAAATGTTATGTTTCAGTCCACATTTCATATCCCTCTCCCTGGGTGTATATGGCTTTCTTCCCTGAACAATTGCAACTGGTTTGAGACATTTCTTGTTGCAGAGCGCCATGTCCATCAGAGTTGATCGTCATATAGTATTGTTGTTGCCGTGTATAATGATCTCCTGATTCTGCTCATTTCATTCAGCATTAGTTCATGTAAGTCTCTCCAGGCCTCTCTGAAATGATCCTGCTGGTCATTTCTTACAGAAAAATAATAACCCATAACATTCATATACCATAATTTATTCAGCCAATCTCCAATTGATGGGCATCCCTTCAGTTTCCAGTTTCTAGCTGCTACAAAAAGGGCTGCCACAAACATTCTTGCACATGTGGGTCCCTTTCCCTCCTTTAAGATCTCTTTGGCATATAGGCCCAGTAGAAACACTGCTGGGTCAAAGGGTATGCACAGCTTGATAACTTTTTGAGCATAGCTCCAAATTACTCTGCAGAAT
>JAJPUD010029294.1:0-14008 GCA_023553655.1 Myrmecobius fasciatus
CAGCTAATGCTAGTGCTGGCTAAATATAAATGATGATTTTGACTATTTTGAATCACTGTAGAAATCTGTGAATGATGTATGAAGGGAAATCCCTGCCTAGCCCATGAAGAACATAGACAGTGATTGCAAAGATGTGCCCTCAGCTGTGGTCTTTTGAAACATTCCGCACATAGGCACAGTTATAACTTGGCAGTCATGCTTAGAAGCTCCCAGCAGCCAAAGCAAGGGAAAAAGCCCCTAGTTCAAGTTGCTTTTTAATTGCTTTTTGTTAAGACTCTTAAAATTTAAAAATAAGCACTCCTATGAGCCACCCTTTTATTTGATTTCTCTTCCCTTTCATCTTCAGCTGACACTAGTCAAATGGTCATTTCTGAGAGTAGACCTTTAGAAAGAATTCCTCCCTGATAGTCTGAAATATGCCTAAGAGTCAGGTGGAGGGGTGATGATAAATGATTAGACATATAGTTATTGAGAAAGAGATTTCAATGCCACAAGGGAATTCAATTTGAGAAGGCCTTTTACTATACACAGGATCTTCACTGTGCCAAACACTGAGGATAAAAAAGATAAAATCTAGTAACAACTCCTGATCACAAAGTGTTTGTATTCTGCTAAGAAATCTACATTTCTTTTTATTTTTCCAGTGGAAGGTATAGGGTAGATTGGAATTTGATACTAATTGGGGATAGGGTTGGAAGGGTTGGCCAAATAGGAAAAGTGAATTTTCAAATTAAATAATATCCACTCCAAAGTGGGCAAATCCTCCAAGGCAGGGATTCTAAACCCATTTTTGTATCATGGACCCCTGTGGCAGTAGATTTCTAAGAATGTTTTTGAAATACATGAAATAAAATATATTCCCAAAGCAATCAGTTATATCAGCATAAAGTTATTAATATATACACACAAATATATGTATATCTATTTTTTAAAAGTTCATGGAACCTAAGTGATTTGAAGTTCATGAAATCCTCCTCTAAAGGTAGGGGGTAAAGTAGACTGTGTGGAGGAAATAAAGCATTGAGGCAGGAGCTAAGAAACCTAAGCAAGTTATTATGATAGTTGACATTATAAAAAAGGACAAAATAAAATTTTAAAAGTTACTTCACTGACCCAAGTACAGGGCAATCCAGGGTCACTCTTGGATCTTAGAGTCCTGCTACATACTTCTAATCTAATTACCAAACCACACATAATGACTCAGCTGACAAGAGCATCCAGCCACTGTTGGTCAATACTGACTGCACAGGTATAAAACAATATTTTGATAGTTAAGACAGATAAAATGATTTAATTGGTGATATTATAGCCTTATTTTTAAAAAATATATATCTAGTTGTATTATGAAAATAGTTCAGAGAGTCTAAGTCTGAAAGTTATGAGTTCCATGAAAAAAAAAACATACTTGCTGATTTCAGAAAAGCTTAGGAATATTTATTTGATCTGATGCTGAGTGAAGTAGGCAAAACCAGGAGAACACTGTACACAGTAACAACAAGATCATGTGATGATGTGATGATCAACGTGGACTTGGCTCCTCTCAGCAATGCAGTGATCCAGGAAAATTCCAATAGATTTGGGATGGAAAATGCCATGGGCATCTAGGGAGAATGATGGAGACTGAATGTGGATTGAAGCAGAGTGTTTTCTTTTTTTGTTTGTTTTTTCTTTCTCATGTTTTTTCCCTTTTGGTCTGATTGTTTTGTACAACATGACAAATATGGAAATATGTTTAAAATAATTGCACATATTTAATCTTTATCAGATTGCTTGCTGTTTTGGGGGAAGAGGGAGAGAGAAAAATTTTGAACACAAAAATCTTACAAAAATGAATGTTGAAAATTATTTTTACATGTATTTGAAATAATAAAACATTATTGAGGTAAAAATATGCTCAAGCAATCGCAAAATCACATAATGTTGAGAGGAGAGACTTGAGAGATTATCTATTGCCCTAATCCCTCTCATTTTAAAGAAGAGCAAACTGAGACTCAAATATCACCAAAAGCTCTCTAAGATTTGAATCCAGATCTTCAGATTCAAAGTCCATTGTACTTTTCACCAGAAATTGAATTATTATCATGAAAAATGTAATAAAAATAAGGGATATACTTGTGTATGTTTGTAGCTATGGGAGCAGAGACTGCTTTTAAAGTAGCTTTAGATTCTAAACTACAAAACAATTTCCACACAAATAAAATCAGACCTAGTCAATTGGAAAAACTTAAAATGCTCATGGGTAGGCCCAGCGAATATAATAAAAATGACAATATTACCCAAACTAATATACTTATTTAGTGCCATACCAATCAAACTCCCAAGAAATTATCTTACAGATCTAGAAAAAATAGTAGCAAAGTTCATTTGGAAAAACAAAAGGTCAAGAATTTCAAGGGGATTAATGAAAAAAAAAGGCTGACGATGGTGGACTTGCTGTACCAGATCTAAAACTATATTACAAAGCAGGAGTCATCAAAACCATTTGGTACTGGCTAAGAAATAGAGTAGTGGATCAGTGGAATAGGATAGAATCACAAGACAAATGAGGCAATAACTATAGCAATTTAGTCTTTGATAAACCCAAAGACCCCAGCTTTTGGGATAAGTATTCACTATTTGACAAAAACTGCTGGGAAAACTGGAAACTAGTGTGGAAGAAATTAGGGCTTGACCCACATCTAACACCATATACCAAGATAAGATCTAAATGGGTTCATGATCTGGATATAAAGAGTGATACTATAAGTAAATTAGAGGAATGTAATATAGTTTACCTCTCAGACCTATGGAGATGGAATAAATTTATGTCCAAAGAAGAACTGGAACTCTTAATTGAAAACCAGATAGATAACTTTGACTATATTAAGTTAAAAAGTTTTTGTACAAACAAAATCAATGCAGACAAGATTAGGAGGGAAGCAATAAATTGGGAAACCATCTTTACATTTAATGGTTCTGATAAAGGTCTCATCTCTAAAATATATAGAGAATTGTCTCATATTTATAAAAATTCAAGCCACTCTCCAATCAATAAATGGTCAAAGGATATGAACAGACAATTTTCAGAGGATGAAATTAAAACTATTTATAGTCATATGAAAAGGTGCTCCAAATCACTATTGATCAGAGAAATGCAAATCAAGACAACCCTGAGGTACCACTTCACACCTGTCAGATTGGCTGAAATGACAGGAAAAGTTAATGATGAATGTTGGAGGGGTTGTGGGAGGGCTGGGACACTGATGCATTGTTGGTGGAGCTGTGAACGGATACAGCCATTCTGGAGAACAATTTGGAGCTATGCTCAAAAAGTTATCAAACTGTGCATACCCTTTGACCCAGCAGCATTTCTATTGGGCTTATATCCCAAAGAAATCATAAAGGAAGGAAAGGGCCCCACATGTGCAAGAATGTTTGTGGCAGCCCTTTTTGTAGTGGCTAGAAACTGGAAATTGAATAGATGCCCTTCAATTGGAGAATGGCTGAATAAATTATGGTATATGAATATTATGGAATATTATTGTTCTGTAAGAAATGACCAGCAAGATGATTTCAGAGAGGCTTGGAGAGACTTACATGAACTGATGCTGAGTGAAATGAGCAGAACCAGGAGATCATTATACACGGCAACAACAGTACTATATGACGATCAATTCTGATGGACATGGCTCTCTTCAACAATGAAATGTTTCAAACTACCTCCAATTATTCACTGAAGAAAGCCATATACACCCAGAGAGAGGGATGTGAAATGTAGACCACAACATAACATTCTCATATTCCGTGATTGATGTTTGCTTACATTGTGTTTCCTTTATCTGATATATCTTTTGTGTAGATAAGATTTTTCTTACACAACAATGATGTTTGGAAATATGTATACATATATTCGATTTGCCAATATTTTAACATAATTAACATGTAGTGGATATCCTGCCATCTAGGGGAGGGGTGGGGAGTTGGGGGGAAAATTTATAACGGAAAGCTATGTAAGGGTTATTGTTGAAGAATTACCCACACATATGTTATGCAAATAAAATTTTTTAAAAAAGAAAAAAATAGCTTTAGATTTTCATTTGAAGGACATTTCTTCTTTTGTGTCTTTTATATAGGTTAGCATGTCTTCACCCCAACCCCTAAACCCTATGTCTGGAATTTTCTTCATTCCTTACTTCTACTTTTTTGGAATTCCTACCTTTCTTCAAGGTTCAATTCAAATTCTTTTGTTTTATCTTGCTTGGTTCCCTCCCAACTCTCAAATACTAATGATTTATCCTTCTTCCCCCCATTTATTATAGACATTTTATATTTACTTATTTTCATTTATGATGTGTTCTCCCTCTCCCTTTCCCTAACTGCAACCTTTGTGAAAAATGGATTACTTTATTTTTTATTTACTGTGCTTAGCACAATATTTCACATATGGTAGTTGTATATTACACTTACTGCTTTCCATATTTTCTTTTCCTCAAAACACTGTAGATACTCTGTGGAGTTATTAGTATTTTTTCCTATTCAAGCCTAACTCCTGTACCCACAATGAATTTTGAGGATTTGTTGGCCCAGATTGCTATCTTACAACTTCTGCAGTGGGGGAAGGAATATACCCTATAAGACTCACGGCCTTCTTAATTGTTTGATACTTATCAAACTTCTCAGACAAAGGCCACAACAGTTATATATGATTTGACTACTATTCTGGGAAAACTGAGATGTCATGTACAAGTCAGCCCTTCAAATAATCAATCTTTATGGTTGAAAACAGTCATTTACTTAAGCTCTCTATGGAGGTGGCCAGGATAGAACTTGAGCATACAATTTATAAAGAGAGTAAGGAGGAATGTCAATTGCTTAGCTTAAAAAATATATATTTTTACTTAGGGACAAAAGGGAATAATACTGGGTAAGTCAAGAGGAAGGAAAAAATCCTTATTTTCATTAACTGGTAGTGTTTAGAAAAGAAGCAATGTGCTAAAATTGGAAACCAATCAATTAAGCTTGATATGGAGAAAGCAATCATTCATACCTGTGTGTCATGGAGTCAGAGAACATAAGAGTTGGTAGGGGCTCTAGAGATTTTCAAGTCCAAAGCTTTCATTTCACAGATAAGGAAACTGAGACCTTGTGAAGGGGAATGACCCAAGGTCAAGTAACAACTTTGTTCCTTTGCTCAGTCTCAAATTCAGTGCTTCTAATTCCTGAACCATGCTTCTTTCCATTCTACTACATTTTTTCTTTTTTTTTTAAAAAATTGGGTTTTTTTTATTTTACATATATATTAACTTTTTAAAATACATGCTTCTTCATGAATTATGTTGGGAGAGAAAAATCAGAAAAGGGAAAATCATAAGGGAAAAAAAAAGAGAAGAAAAGTGAACATATCAATCTGCTTTTTTTTCAACTTTTACTTTTGACTCTGTCTAAAATAAAATACTCATTCATGCCTCTATCTCCTGATTATTCTGAAACATATTTACCTAAGAAAATGTTCCCTACCTCACCGAGGAATATCAGGGTTTTGGTGAAATTTAATTTAATTAAGTTCAACAAATATTTATTAAGTACTTGTAGAGTATAGTGTTAGACTCCTTGCCAAGCACACTACAGAGAAAAAAATAAAACAGAATGGGGGAGGATGTACACATATGTAAGTTAAAAACATAATTTTTAAATTAAAGCATTTTATTTTCAAAGCATATGCATGGACAGTTTTCAACATTTACCCTTGTAAACCCTTCTGTTCCAAATTTTTTCCCTCTTTCCTGCTACCCCCCCATGGCAAGTAATCCAATATATGTTAAACATGTGTAATTCTTCTATACATATTTCCACAAATATCATGCTGCACAAGAAAAATCAGATCAAAAAAGGAAAAAAAAAACAAGAAAAAAAAAAGAAAATTCAAGAAAACTGCAACAAAAAAGTAGAAATACTATATTGTGATCTACACTCAGTCCCCACAGTTCTCTCTATGGATGCACATGGCTCTCTTCATCATAAGACCATTGGAATTGGACTGAATTACTTCATTGTTGAGAAGAGTCATGTCCATCAGAACTGATCGTTATATAAACTTGTTGCCATGTACAAAAATCTCTTGGTTCTGCTCACTTCACTTAGCATCAGTTCATGTAAGTCTCCCCAGGCCTCTCTGAAATAATCCTGCTGGTCGTTTCTTATAGAACAATAATATTCCATGACATTCATATACCAAAATATATTCAGCCATTCTCCAACTGATGGGAATCTACTCAGTTTCCAGTTTCTTGCCTTCTACAAAAATTGCTGCCACAAACATTTTTGCACATGTGGGTCTCTTCCCTCCTTTAAGATCTCTTTGGGATACAAGCCAGTAGAAACCCTGCTGGATCAAAGGGTATGCATAACTTAATAGTCTTTTGAGCACAGTTGCAAATTGCTCTCCAGAATGATTGAATCCATTCACAGCTGTACCAACAATGTATGTTTCCCAGTTTTCCCACATCCCTGCAACATTTGTCATTATCTTTTCCTGTCAGTCAATCTGAGAGGTATATAGTGGTATCTCAGAGGTGCCTTAATTTGCATTTCTCTGATCAATAGTACATTTTAAAGCACCTCTTCATGTGACTAGAAATAGTTTCAATTTCTTCAACTGAAAATTGTCTGTTCATCTCCTTTGACTATTTATCAATTGGAAAATGGCTTGAATTCTTATAAATTTGAGTCAATTCTCTCTATATTTTACAAATTAGGCCTTTAGCAGAAATTTTGAATATAAAATTTTTCTCCCAGTTTATTACTTCCCTTCTAATCTTGTCTGCATTAGTTTTGTTTATATAAAACCTTTTTAACTTAATATAATATTTTTTTAATTTTGTATTCAGTAATGTACTTGAGTTCTTCTTTGGCCACAAATCCCTTATTTCTCCACAGATCTGAGAGGTAAATTATCTTTTGTTCGTCTAATTTGCTTATAATATCACTCTTTATGTGATCACGAACCCATTTCGACCTTATATTGATATACAATATTAGGTGCTATTTTTCATTGCCTATTTTGCTCTGTAAACCTAATCTATTTCACTGATTGACTACTTTATTTTGGTGACCACTGCTATATAATATACCTTTAGGTCTGGTACAGCTAGACTACCATGATTTGCATTTTTTCATTAATTACCTTGAAATTCTTGACCTTTTGTTCTTCCAGATGAACTTAGTTATTATTTTTTCTAGCTCTGCAAAATAATTTCTTGGAAGTTTGATTGTTATAACACTGAATAAGTAGATTAATTTAGGTAGTACTGTCATTTTATTATATTAGCTCTGCCTACCCATGAGCACTTGATATTTTTCCAATTAATTAGATGACTTTATTTGTGTAGAAAGTGTTTTGTAATTGTGTTAATATAGCTTCTTATTTTGCCTTGGCAGGCAGCCTCCCAAATATTTTACATTATCTGCAGTTATTTTAAATGGAATTTCTCTTTGTATCTCTTGCTGCTGGATTTTGTTGGTAATATTTAAAAATGCTGATAATTTATGTGGACTTATTTTATATCCTGCAACTTTGTTAAAGTTGTGAATTGTTTAAGTTGTTTAATTGATTCTCTGAGATTCTCTAAGTATACCATCATATCATTTGCAAAAAGTGGTAATTTGGTTTACTCATACCTACTCTAATCCCTTTATTCTCTTTTTCTTCTCTTATTGCCAAAATCAACATTTCTAAAACTATATTGGATGGTAATGGTGATAGTGGGCAACCTTGTTTCACCCTTGATCTCGTTGGGAATGGTTCTAGTTTATCCCCATTACTTAGGATGCTTGTTTTAAATTGATGCTATTGATCATTTTAAGGGAAACTGCATTTATCCCTATATTCTCTACTGTTTTTAATAGGAATGGGTGTTGAATTTTGTCAAATGCTTTTTCTGCATCTATTGAGATAATCATATGATTTTTGTTAGTTTGGTTATTGATATAGTCAATTATGCCAATAGTTTTCCTAATATTGAACCAGCCCTGCATTCCTAGTATAAATCTTACTTAGTCGTAGTGTAGTATACTGGGGATAACTTGCTGTAATCTCTTTGCTAATATTTTATTTAAGATTTTTCATCAATATTCATTAGGGAATTTGGTCTATAATTTTCTTACTCTGTTTTGACCCTACCTAGTTTAAGCATCAACACTATGTCTTTGTCATTAAAAGAATTTGGTAAGATTCCTTTTTTTTTCCCAAATAGTTTGCATAAGGCTGGAATTAATTGTTCTTTAAATGTTTGGTAGAATTCACATGTAAATCCATCTGGCCCTGAGATTTTTTCTTAGGGAATTGATTAATAGCTTGTTCAATTTCTTTTTCTAAACTGGGATTATTTTAGTAATTTACTTCCTCCTCTGTTAATATAGAGTATCCATATGTTTGTAAGTATTCATCCATTTAACTGAGATCATCACATTTATTGGCATATAGTTGGGCAAAATAGCTCCTAATTATTGTTCTAATTTCCTCTTCATTGGTGGAAAGTTCACCCTTTTCATTTTTGATACTAACAATTTGATTTTCTTCTTTCCTCTTTCTAATAAAATTAACTAAAAGTTTATCTATTTTTTTGTTTTTTTCATAAAACCTGCTTTTAGTTTTATTAGTTCAATAGTTTTTTACTTTCAATTTTATTAATCTTCCCTTTTATTTTCAGAATTTCAAATTTGGATTTAATTGGGGGTTTTAAAATTTGTTCTTTCTCTAGTTTTTTTGGTTGCATGCCCAATTCATTGATCTTTTATTTCTCTATTTTTTAAATGTCTGTGAATTTTATTTTATTTTCTAAAACTTTTTATTTTTAAAACATATGCATGAATAATTTTTCAACCTTGACCCTTGCATAGCCTTGTGTTTCAAATTTTCCCCTCCTTCCCTCCACCCCCTCTCCTAAGTGGCAAGTAATCCAATATATGTTATACATGCTGAAATCTCTTTTTCTATTTTATGCAAGTAAGCATCTTTAGATATAAAATTTCCCTAAGAACTGCTTTTGCTGCATCCCATTCATTTTGGTATATTGTCTCATAATTGTCATTTTCTTGGATGAAATTATCAATTGTATCTTTAATTTGTTGTCTCACCCACTCATTCTTTTTATTTATTTATTTATTTTGCTGAAGCAATTGGGATTAAATGACTTGTCCAGGGTCACATAGGTAGGAAGTATTAAGTATCTGAGAACAAGATTTGAACTAAGATCCTCCTGATTTCAGGGCTGGTGCTCTATCCATTGCATTACCTAGCTGCCCTACCCACTCATTCTTTAGGACCAATTATTTAGTTTCCAATTAATTTTTGCTCTATTTTCCCTGGCCCTTTAGTACATGTAATTTTTATTGCATCGTGATGTGAAAAAGAAGCATTTACTATTTCTGCCTTTCTTCATTTGATTTTGAGGTTTTTATGCCCCAATATATGGTCAATTTTTGTATAGGTTCCATGAACTACTAAGAAAAAGGTATACTCCTTTCTGTATCCATTCAATTTTCTCTAAAGGTCTATCATATCTAACTTTTCTCAAGTTCTATTTACTTTCTTGCCTTCTTACCTTCTTTCTTATTTATTTTGTGGTTTGATTTATATAGTTGTGAGAAAGCAAGGCTGAGATCCCTCACTAGTATAGTTTTGCTGTCCATTTCTTCTTGCAGCTCTCTTAACTTCACTAGCAAGCTGGATGCTATACAACTTGGTGCACATGTTTAGTATTTATATTACTTCACTTTCTATGGTACCCTTTAGCAAGATGTAGTTTTCTTCCTTATCTCTTTTGATTAGATCTGTTTTTGCTTTTGCTTAATCTGAGATTAGGATCACTACCTCTGCTTTTTTTTATTTCCCTTAAAGCATAATAGATTCTGCTCTAGGCTTTTTACCTTTACTATATACCTACTACTTTGCTTTAAATGTGTTTCTTGCAAACAACATATTGTAGGATTCTGGTTTTTAATCCAGTCTGCTATCCACTTATGTTTTATGGGAGAATTCACCCCATTCACATTCCTTTTCCCTTTCTCTTCCTACTTCCTTATAAGGTGAGACAAATTTCTTTGAATATGTCTGAATATTCTCTAAATATGTCTCTAAATATAGCTCTATAAATATTCTCTATTTGAGCCAAATTTGATGAGAGTAAGATTCATACAATGTTCATCCCCCTCCCTTAATTCCCTGAATCATACTAGGTCTTTTTTTTGCCCCATTATGAGATGTAATTTACCTCATTTTACCTCCATTTTCCTCTTTTTCAAATACAATCCCCTTTCTACTTCCTTTTTTATATTATCACAACAAAATTAAATTATAACTGTACCCTGTAAGTATACCTATAGCAGAGATACAATTCACAAGAGTTCTTTTTTACTTTTTTATTTTTCTCTTGAGTTCTGTATTTAGAGATCAAATTTTCTATTTAGCTCTGGCCTTTTCATAAGAAATAAATGAAATTTACATGCATCATTGAATATCCACCTTCTTCCTTGAAAGATAATACTTAAATTTGCTAGTTGATTCTTGGCTGCAATCCAAGTTCCTTTGCCTTTCAGAATATCAGATTTCAGGTTCTTTGACACTTTAAAATGGAAGCTGCTATATCCTAGGTAATCTTGATTGTGGCTTCTCAATATCTGAATTGTTTCTGGATGCTTGCAATATTTTCTCCTTGATCTGATAATTCTGAAATTTAGCTACAGTATAACTTGAAATTTTCATTTTGGGGTCGGTTTTAGAAGGTGATCAGTCAGTTCTTTTAATGGCTATTTTACTCTTGGTTCTAGACATCAGGGAAATTTTCCTTGATTATTTCCTGAAAGATGATGTCTAGGCTCTTATTTTCATCATGATATTCAGGAAGCCCAATAATTGTTAGATGTTCTCTCCTAGATCTATTTTCCAGCTCACTTGCTTTTCCAATAAGGTATTTTACATTTTCATCTATTTTTTCTTCATTTTTTTTTGTTTTGTTTGATTGATTCTTGATGTTGAGTCATTCATTTCCATTTGTTCAATTTTAATTTTTAGTGAATTATTTTCTTCAGTTAGCTTTTTTTTCTTTTGCTCTTGACCAATTGAATTTTTAAATGAGTTGTTTTGTTCAATGACTTTTTTTTATTGCACAAATTCTGTTTTTCAAGGAGTTGTTTTCTTTTTCCATTTTGTCAAATCTATTTTGTAAATAATTTTCTTCAGGTAATTTCTGTGTTTCCTTTTCCAACCTCTCTTGCCAAGTTCTCATTTCCTTGCTCCATTTTATTTTCTAACTCTTTTAAGATCTTTTTTTTTGAATTCTTTCAAGAGATCCTTGTGAGATGGGAATCAACTCATATCACCATTTGGAGCTTCATCTAAAGGTAATTTACTTTTAGTGTCCTCAGGGTTTAAGATTTGTTCTCCTACTCCATAAAAACTATCAAAGGTCAGAGCTTTTTTTGCTTTTTTGCTCTTTTTAAAGGTTGAAATCTGCTCTTTTAGCAAAGGAGGAATTGTCCCAAGTTTCCTCTACAGTCAAGAACAGCTGCCCTGGGTCGGTGCTGCTGATTTCCAGTGCTGGGAAGGCATAGCCAAGTCCTGTGTTATTCTGGGGTTCTGAGGCTCACTATTTGCCTTTTGTATTTGTGTTGGAGGTCTCACAGATAATCTGCTGAACCACTGGCTTTTAACCAGAACAGAGTAGCCAATGCTAAGAGCCTCTTGGTACATTCTCAGGAAAATGGATGCTACACCACCCTGGGTGCCTTCAATATGCCTATGCTCTGTCTCCTCTTTTCCCCTCCTTTTTCTCTCCACCCCCCCATCATTGAAACAGACCTTTTTTGAAGTTTTTCGGAAATTTCTTCTGCTGGGAGTTTGTTACGCTCCAAATATTTGTGGGTTCTGTCATTCCAAAACCAGTTCACAGGCTTGATTTGATGATCATCTGTGGGATGTCAGGAAGATAAAAAAGACATGTATCCTCTCTTCCATCTTGGCTCCAGCTCCTAAAAAGATACTTGAATACTCAAATAGATCTGTCATCTCATCCAAATAGGGAATTTCCTCCAGGGATTCTTTTTGTACCCAATTCATTCTTACCCATCCTATATGAGTTTCTCCTAGAAATTTGTCACAGGAAATTCTTTTAAGGTACTAGATACTTTCTTCAATTTCTACTCACATGCTAAATATGACAGTGTAGCATTCTGTCAGGAGACACCTCTGATTATTTTTTTTAATTAAAGCTTTTTATTTGTATAACATATGTATGGGTAATTCCCCAGGATTGATCTTTACAAATCTCTCCATTACAAATTTTACCCCCCAATCCCCTCCCCTCCTCTAGATGGCAGGAAGTCCACTACATGTTAATAATGTTGAAATACTTGACAAGTTGTGCAAGAAAAATCCTATCTACAAGAAAAAAAAAAGAAAATCAGAGAAAGGCAATACAATGCAAGCAAACCTCAATAGAGAGCATGAAAATGTTATGTTGTGGTCCATATTTCATATCCCTCTCTCTGGGTGTATATGGTCTTCTTCAGTGAACAATCGGAACTGGTTTGAGACAATTCTTTGTTGCAGAGAGCCATGTCCATCAGAATTGATCATCATGGAATATTGTTGTTGCTGTGTATAATGATCTCCTAGTTCTGCTCATTTCAATCAGCATCAGTTCATGCAAGTCTCTCCAGGCCTCTCTGAAATCGTCCTGCTGGTCATTTCTCACAGAACAATAATATTCCATAACATTCATATACCATAATTTATTCAGCCATCTCCAAATGATGGGCATCCATTCAGTTTCCAGTTTCTAGCCACTGCAAAAAGGGCTGCCACAAGCATTCTTGCACTTGTGGGTCCCTTTCCCTCCTCTAAGATCTCTTTGGGATATAGGCCCAATAGAAACACTGCTGGGTCAAAGGGTATGCACAGTTTGATAACTTTTTGAGCAGCTCCAAATTGCTCTCCAGAATGGTTGGATCCATTCACAGTTCCACCAACAATGTATCAGTGTCCCAGTTTTCCCACATCTCCTCCAACATTCATCATTATCTTTTCCTGTCATTTTAGCCAATCTGACATGTGTGTAGTGTTACCTCAGAGTTGTCTTAATTTACATTTCTCTAATCAATAGTGATTTGGAGCAACTTTTCATATGACTAGAGATGGTTTTAATTTCATCATCTGAAAATTGTCTGTTCATATCCCTTGACCCCTTATCTATTGAAGAGTGGCTTGAATTCTTATATATATATATGAGACAATTCTCCATATATTTTAGAAATAAGGCCTTTATCAGAACCATTAAATGTAAAGATGATTTCCCAATTTAATGCTTTCCTCCTAATCTTGTCTGCATTAGTTTTATTTGTACAGAAACTTTTTAACTTAATATAATCAAAATTATCTATCTGGTGTTCAATTAGGAGTTCCAGATCTTCTTTGGACATAAATTTATTCCATCTCCACAGGTCTGAGAGGTAAACTATACTATATTCCTCTAATTTGCTTACAATATCACTCCTTATATCTAGATCATGAACCAATTTAGATTTTATCTTGTTATGTGGTGTTAGGTATGGGTCAAGCCCTATTTTCGTCCATACTAGTTTCCAATTTTCCCAGCAGTTTTTGCCGAATAGTGAGTACTTATCCCAGAAGCTGGGGTCTTTGGGTTTATCAAACACTAAATTGTTAAAGTTATTGCCTAGATTGTCCTGATAAGCTATCCTATGCCATTGATTGACTGCTCTATTTCTTAGCCAGTACCAAATGGTTTTGATGACCCCTGCTTTAAAATATAGTTTTAGATCTGGTACAGCAAGGCCACCTTCATCTGCATTTTCTTTCATTAATCCCTTTGAAATCCTTGACATTTTGTTCTTCCAAATGAACTTTGCTACTATTTTTTCTAGATCTATAAAATAATTTCTTGGGAGTTTGATTGGTATGGCACTAAATAAGTAGGTTAGTTTGGGTAGTATTGTAATTTTTATTATGTTC